>CM042536.1:35480463-35590463 GCA_023630585.1 Cranoglanis bouderius
AGTTTCAGGGCCAGGTTTGGCCTGTTTCCTCATTATTTCATGACATATTAAGGAGATGAAAGATCTGGAGTTGATTCCAAGTGTTGAATTTGCATTTGGTAGCTGTTTATGGGAACTCTCAATATGCGGTCCAAAGAGGTGTTGATGCAAGTGTAGGAGGCCATCATTACGCTGAAAAAACAAAACAGACCTATCAGAGAGATAGCAGAAACTTTAGGAATGGCCAAAACAACAATTTGGTACATTCTTATAAAGAAGGAATGCACTGGTGACACCAAAAGACCCGGGAAGGCCACGGAAGATAACTAAAGTGGATGATCGCAGAACTTTTTCCTTGTAGAAGAAAAACCAGTTCACGTCTAGCCAAGTCAAGAAGACTCTGGAGTAGGTAGGCATATCATTGTCAAAGTCTACAATCAGGAGATGCCTTCATGAATGTAAATACAGACAGCTTACCTCAAAATACAAGCCATTGGTAACACTCGAACAGAAAGGCCAAAGCCTGACCAGTTCTGATGCAAGATTGACTTGTACCAGAATGATGGGAATAGAAGAGTATTGAGAAGGAAAAGAAGGTCTCACGATCCAAAGCATATCACATCATCTGTCAGATATGTTGAAGCAGTGTTATAGCATGGGCATGTATGGCCACCAGTGGAACTGGTGCTTACTGATGATGTGACTGCTTATAGAAGTAGCAGGATAATTTCTGAAGTGTATAGGGCTTTACTTTCCACTCAGATTCAATCAAATGCTGCAAAACTGATAGGACAGTGCTTTACAGTACAGATGGATAATAACCCTTTATTTACACAGGTAAATGTTGACCTTCTATGGCATTACTGCCTGTCACACCTCCTCTGGTGCCCATAGGATTACCGCTCTTCCTTCAACCTTGCCACCACGCCTAACACAACCAAACCAGTTACTCCCATATCCCTCAGGAGGCAAACATTGATGTTCCAAGAAAGCCACAGCATCCTACTTCTACCAGGTAGATGATGGTTCTCCAGCTAGCCTCCTTACACTCATTGATGATATCTGAGTACTTCAGCCTCTTCCTCTCACAGGCAGCTTCTATTCCTTCCTCTCATGGGACAATTAGTTTGATGAGGAGCACGGTCTTGGCGCCACTGGACCACATCACTATATCAGGGTGGAGATTTCACTAGGGAACTGGAGCTGCATGCCAAGATCGACTTTCATTCTCCAGTCCTGGGTGAAAGGAACTGTCATTGATGGAACTCTTGGCATGGCGGTTGTGTTGCCCCCCACCTTCTCTGATAAAGTGTGCTGACACACTGGTGGAGGATGACCACTACTTATGACCTGTCCATGTCCCTCGAGCACCTCGGCCAATCTTCTCAGGACTTGATCATGTCACCACCTGTAACACCTTTGGCAGATCTTCGGAGGTCCACCATGCTGATATTTCTGCCAAGAACACCTTCCTATGTTGTCCAGCCCCCCTGTTGTCCTTATGCTACAGCTTTGATCTTATAGCGCTCAACCTCATTCCTTGTCACTTCAGACACTACAAGTTCCTTCCTCTCTTTCGTTATGGCTTTGGACCAGACCTGCAGAGCTTCTCCCCACCTAAGACCCATCCTTCCTTTCTGGACTCTGCTGACAATCTCTTTGTGCTGCAGCCTGCAAATTGCCAAATCAATTTCAGCATGGGTTGACTTGACATTTTGGTTTTTGATATTGAGCATGCCATGGCAATTCCTATATCCAACTGCTGCCATCTGGTAGGGAAATTTTGGAGGGCAAAGCCAATCTGCAGGTCCTTGAAGTAATTTGAGAATTAAAGTAAATCAGGCTCCTGATGTTGTTGGGCATGTAGAATGTAGAGGTGTAGTTGATGAGCTGATGTGGCACTGATCCATACGCGTTCAGCAAGGTCAAGCCAAACTATGTGCTGATCTTTCCAAAACATACCGCGAAAGCAACCCAAGAGCTTCTTAAGGCAAAGAAATTAAATGTTCTTAAATGGCTGATGACCTCAACCCAATTCAGCATGCTTTTCACTTGGTTAAGAAAATAATTGAAGGCAGAAAGACCCACAAACAAGCAGCAAATGAAGGCAGCTGCAGTAAAGGCCTGGCAAACATCTCAAGGAAGGAAACTCAGCATTTGATGATGTCCATGGATTCCAGACTTCAGGCAGTCACTGGCTGCATAGATTTGCATCAAAGTATTAAAAATAATCCTAATATTTATGATTGTTAGTTCGTCCAATTAATTTTGAGCCTGTGAAAATGGAGGAACTATGAAAAAAATGGCTGTAATTCCTAAAGAGTTAATGCAATGTTTTTGTTAAACCCCTTGAATTAAAGCTGAACGTCTACATTTCAATCACATCTTTATTGTTTCATTTCTAATCCATTGTGGTGTACGGTGGCAAAATTACGAAAATTGTGTCACTGTCCAAATACTTATGGACCTGACTGTATATCATTAGCTCCTACATAAAAAAACTACCTTTGAAATCCTAGGCTTACCTAAGACCCTTAGATTACCTGCTATTTCTGGTGCCCTGGCTCCTAGTATACCCTAACTAAAGCTGCTGGTGCCCCTAAAGGCCTAGCTAATTTCACATGCCATAAGATAGTCTCCTATAACTAGAGATCTTTCAGATTTCTCAGCAGGTGCTTCACTGAGTAGAGCAAACCTGTTTGACATGTGAAGTGGAGAGGAGTGGTGCTCCCGTGGGTGAACCTGAACGAAAAACAACTCGTTCAAGGATCCGTTCACTTTAAATTCCTCCTTTCAGAGCACTTACTCCGCTCTGATTGGTCAGATGTCCCAGTCTGTTGTGATTGGTCTACTGCTTACATTGTGTGTCGGAAAAGAAACGCCCACTACCATATCCAAGTTTCAGCTCCGTAATAATGTCATCAGTTTTACCTTACCAATTTGAACCCGAGTCCGATAATGATGCATAAATAAAGATAAACCCAAACCACCATCGCAAGCGCGACGAGAACAGGACGTTTCTCAGTGGCAAGATTATATGTAGTTTGGCAATAACGTGAGTTAGATGGTTCGCAGAGGCTAACAGGCTAACAGCTGTGCACTGGCTGTACACGTATACAATACAAAACCACGCATTTGGAACACTCGGTAGAAAATATATACATAAATAATTAATCAATCATACTTACAGGTTGTGATCCAGAGGTGCAAGGTGAAATGACGGGAACACAAATGAAGGTCAGAGTTGAACTGCTGTGGTATCATTTTAAAATGAATTCTAACCACTGACGCTTTATATCCTCATCCTTTGGGAGTCCATGCAAAGTGGTTTTGCTTTGCAGCGTAGAAAACAAAGTCTGCTAGCCATTAACCTAACTCTTTCACGACGCAACCTCAATTGTAATGTTTGAGGGCGGGTCAAAGTACACTTTGTTCGCGAGCAGCCAATGAAGACCAGAGGTGGGTTTTTTGTTACAAACGTATGTAGGTTTGTACAGGAAGTAAGTCTGGAATTACGAACAACTCATTTCAGCTGTTCAGAATTGGTTCTTTCTTTTGGGAGTCAATAACTCCATTTGTCGTGCACTTTTGATTTTTAAATTTTGCAGACTTTTTACATTCACAAACAGCTATATAACACTACATGAAAGGTAATATCTGAAAAAGCATAATAGGTGCACTTTAAGCTACTATTAACAACAGATGAAGAATAACTAGATTTCCTGAACTACACACTGAACAAGCTGAATGTTTGTCATGTTGAGTGTTAAATGTACCTTAGTCGAAGATTTCACTTGTTTAATCAGTTCATCTTGGTCTCTGTAGAACCCTGGTGTGGATATGTGCAGGGGAAGACTCAGAAGGCAGGCAGAGTGTTAGAAGAGCTTGGGGCTCACGTTTGTCGTCTCACTTTTCAGCACACTTTCCAAAACTCAGCAAAAAGGGACAAACCAACAGAAAAGGGGCCATCACTAGCTCATGGCTTTGTCCCCTTTCGAGTTTAAGGTTTGCATTCGCACGCATATATGGGTGTGGGTGTGTGTTTGTGTCTGCCAAGCTCCACCATTCATTCAAAGCACAAAGAAACACAAATACATAGACTGGTGGTAATAAGAGAAAGGTGAGAATCATTGTAACCTGTAACCTGCCGGTTCAACCCGCTGGTAATCCGCCACCGCCATCTGTGCCTCCGGCCTGTGGACCACTTCGATTTTGAACAGCTGAAGTGCCATATACCAATGAGTAATTGGCACACTGGCATCCTTCATGCGGTGGAGCCATTGGAGCAGGGCATGATCAGAATAGAAGGTAAAGGGGTGGGTACCCCAGTAGTTAGTATCGGATGCTGAGGACCACCCATTTGATGGCCAGACACTCCCTCTGGATCATGCTGTACTTGTCTCCATTAATGAAAGCTTCTGGCTGATGTACAGCACTGGGCGCTCCTCCCTCTTCACCACCCGGGACAAAACTGCCACCAGCCCTCTGTCCAATGCGTCAGTCTGCAGAAAAAAAGGTAGAGAAAAGTCAGGAGAATGCAACAGCGTGCCCCCCAACAAAACCACTTTTACCTAGCAAAAATCCTGCTTGCACAGCTCCATCTACTGGACCAGATCTGGTGCTCCCTTTTTAGTGAGGTCAGTCAGTGGGCCGGTGAAATGTGAAAAATTAGGTTCAAACCTCCTATAATAGCCAGCCAGTCCCAGGAACTGCCTTACCCCCTTTTTGTTCTTGTGTCTCAGTTTGGGGATTCATCTGCCCATAGCCCAAGTGAAAGCCCAGATACTATACTTCTATCCATCCAATTGCACACTTCTTTTGATTTGCTGTGAGTCCCGCCTGTCCCAAGGACAGCTCTTAGATGTTGTAAATGGAGCTACCAATTATGTCATCTAAATAAGCAATAAATGGCATATGCATTGTACAGGTGGAGTAATTGGTGTAACCTAAATGGAGTGCCATTGTTTGGAGTCAACAATGCGTCAAATTTAGACACTGCGTTGTCTTTTCTAAAGTCCATACAAAAATGAGCACCAAGACCACCAGGCTGCTCCAACCACTCTGGAACTCCTCAGTTACTCCCATGCTGAGCATAGCCTTGAGTTTATCTCAAACCACTTTTTTTTTTTTTTGTTCAGGAAACTGGGATGGACGGTTGCATGCAACCAAACCTGCAGGAATCTTGATGTGGTGTTCTATGAGGTGTGGACAACCAGGTAAAGGTGAAAACACATTGGAATATTCCCCTTGCCACCTGGCAACCTGTGCTCTCTGTCACAGTGGTTTCCACAAGGAACTGGGGTGAATTGATCTGGATTTTTTAGACTTACCTCTGGTCCCAGCTCCTCCTTCTTGGAAACCACCATTGCCAGAGCCACAGGAACTGCCTCTCTACAGTTCCAGGAGATTGAGGTGGTATATTGGATGTGTGTCACCGCTATCCGTTCGCCTGACCTCATAGTCGACTTCTCATACTTGTCGTGTGACCTAAAAGGGCCCTTGCCTCTTTGCAAGTAATTTAGAACTTGGCATGGGTAGTATGTCTAATTTTCCACAAGGCTTGTGCCTGTACAATAACCTGAATGGGGAAAACCCCATGGAGGCTTGGGGGACCTCTCATATTGCACATAACAGAGATTCAAGCCACTTGTCCCAGTTCCAAGCATCATAATAAACAAACTTACAAATCATATTTTTAAATGTTTGATTAAACCATTCAACCAGCCCATCTGTTTGCAGATGATAAACACTGGTGCGAAACAATTTAATCCCTAATAATTCATACAGGTCTCAAAGGGTGTGATATAAAGGATGTGCCCTGGTTAGTCAGGATCTCTTTTGGGATCCCGACTTGGGAGATTACTCGGAAGTGTGTCTCCACAACACTATATGCTGAGATGTTTCGAAGAGGCATTGCTTCTGGATATCTCGTTTTATAATCCACTTTGACTAACACAAAGTGTTAACCTCGCGTGCACCTCTATAATAGCCCGATGAGCTCCATACCTCTTTCATTTGTACATCGCCGCAAATGTCTGGCCAATAAAAACAAGCCATTAGACGGTTGAGTGTTTTATCCTTTTGTAGATGCCCTTCCATGGGATTATAATAAGACGCCTGGAATAACATTTCCTGAAGACTCTTCTATACCATTGACGGTGCCTCATTCAATATAACCTGTCTTTAATAACTAAAAAAGTCCTGGCTGAATTATTTGAACATCACTCTGATTTTAACATTACTCTCATTTGGTCAAAGACGCGGTGAAGAGACTCGTCCAAAGGGAAGTCCCAAGGGGAAACCCCATGGAGGTTGGTGGGGGGGCGAACATATGACTGCCCCAGCACCACCTTTGGCCAGAGCACTGAATCGCATTGAGGCTTTAGTGGACTTAGTTCTGATTACTAGGCTTGCCACTGTATATGGTCATACCGGTTATGAGGGATGATGCCGGTATGAAATTTTATACCGGTTTAAAGGGGGAAACATGCACTCACATAAGACGGATGACAAGAACAACTGTACAAGGTCAGAGGGGCAGCACAAACGTGTGTAAAAATATTAAACAACTCCACAAAGCTCTCTATCTAGCCACATTTAGAAAACAAAAAAGAGACCATTATTGAAATGACTGAACGCTTGATTCCCAAAAGAGGAACCCTACTGTGCATAGGCTATATTTGTTGTTTGGCATGTTTGTTTTTATACAAAGCCAGTGTTTGCTGTTTGGCGTTGTGAAGTTACCTGACATGGAGAAATGAGAGGCAGAGATGGGAGGCAGGCTTGGTGTGATCCGTGCAGCGGCTTTATTTGCCGTCACTTTTCAGGTGTGCAACTTTTAATCTTGCTCACGCATGCATGCACACACACACACACACACACACACACACAGAGCTCTCTTCTCCTCACTCCCTCTCTCTCTTTCTTGAGGTGCTTGTCTCTCTCCTCTTATGGTCCCCAGTCTCACTGCAGCGCAGAAAAATAATTAGGAAATTTCCAACAGCGCCACCCTCCATTCACACGATGGTGCTAAACCACGCCCCCGTCTCCACAGGCATGATGTTAGAGGTTTGGTGAACAACACACAATTTAATTTGATTTACATTTCCAGTTTCATTTTTATATTTTGTTAAAAAATTAAAATCAAATTATTTTGCCCCAGCTCTGGTGGACACAGGATGTTCCTCCAGTGGAGAGAGAGAGAGAGACTGAGCATGAGGAGATGTTAGAAAAGCGGAAATCGAGGGATTCCAGGGAATGAGAGGGAAGAGGGAAAAGGAAAAACCAGGGATGCCTGGACCAGAGACCAAGTGTCCTCCACCAGCTGAACGCTTTTGTCCAGGGACATGGGCCCATGGAACTACGAATTGCTCCGGTACCAAGAGCTCAATGATCTGGTCCTCCATGCTCCTCCACCATCAACCTCCGGCGACAGGATTCCTGCAGCTGATGTGAGTAGGCAAAGGGGTGGCCGACCTCGGCGAGCTGCAGCAACTGGAGGTGTCGGCAGTGCTCTTCAGGTGTCCAGCAGATGCGCTGCAGGACCACCCTCTTGATGCAGGGCTACTCCAGGTGCTGGGCGGGAAGCTGGGCTTCCCCCTGATAACAAGGTGGAGGAGTCGCAGAGTCATGTCCATGGAGGCCATCTTGGTGAGAGTCACGTGGACCGGTGGCAGAGGACACAGCTGGAAATGTGGTGGGCTGCAGCAGCTTCTGGAGTGCCCGCCAGCTCTCTGCCTCAAATGGTTTCAAAGTGCAGCTGCTGCATGTGGTGCAGGTTAAGTTGCTGGGGAGGCTTCCATGGCGGCGGGAGGCAGGCGGAATATCAGCAGCTTGGGGCTTGCATTTGTCACCATTCTTTTTAGCACACTGTCCAAAACTCAACAGAAAAGTGAGCTTGCTCACTAGCTCATGGCTTTCAACCAGTTCAAGGTTCACGGTCGCACTCCTTGCATGCGTGCATGTCTTGCATGCTCTGCCAGCTATGACACTCTCTCTCTCTCGCCAGTTATGGGAGTCACGGAAAGCACAAAGAAACACAAATAAGTAGACTGGCGGTAATAAGACAGGTGAGAAACAATGAAACTGTTGGATTGTTTTTTTTTGTTGAGTTTTGGAAAGTGTGCTGAAAAGCGTGGTGACAATAATTGCAAGCCCTGAGCACTGCTGAAATTCTGTCTGCCTCCAGAGCTTTCCTCCACACACATCCACACCAAGGTTCTATAGTAGTGCTGAAACACAGAATCTGGGAAGCCTCAGACTCTGCCATGGAAGCCTCCACACTCTGAGACATCGTAAAGTCCCTCACCAGCCTCCTCCTCTCTGTTCACAGCTGATGCTCAAATACACCCCTGGTTCCACAGTCTCCAACCATCAAGTATCCAACTATTAAGTGTGCCTCCAATTTGACTATAATGAAAGTCTGCAGCCACATCAGCCCTATCTGGATATGATTGAAGACCCCTGCCTTAACTAACCCTTTGTTTAGCACCTTTTGCTTGTAATACAGCAAAATACAGGGGAAAAAATCTACCAAATTAGCACATTTGATTTGGCAATTTTATTTCACTTCCTTGCAAAAATGCTCCAGATCAATCAAATTGTGAGGGGATCTCATGTGCACAGCCTTTTTCAAGTCATTCTACAGGTTTTTGATAGGATTTAATCTTTTTGATCTTTGATCAAATTTGATCTTTGCACTGATTGGGTCTTTCCAAAACCTTTATCTTCTAAAGCCATTTTTTTGTTGACTTTTTTGTTGACAGCTCGCCCCTTAGAGGCACTGGCTACAAACAAGATCCGGGCTCTAACAGCATATATATATATATATATATATATATATATATATATATATATATATATATATATATATATATATATATATATATATATAAAAAGCACACCAAAGACCACTAATAACTTTTAACGGGTATTCCTTCCATGGCGATGTCCTTCACGGAACGAAGCAATAATCCACACCATATGTTCCCTCGGTTGAGCGCGCTCCCTCTGTGGTCTTTCTGTTCACTTCCCTGTTTATGTTCACTTCAGCAAACAATGCACGTCGTTACGTACTGACGTGATCAGCGCGGAGTTCTCGTTAAGGCTCGTGATAACGCGAGCACAGAGCCAAACACACTGCTGATTATGGCAACAAGACAGTGCTAATAGCTAACAAGTGTAGTTAATTAAACCAATTAAACACACAAGAATATAAAACATTATGTGGCAGTGCTACATAGACCCCTCTCCCAGCCTATGGCATCGTAGGTAAGAGTCCATGATACCTTTTTAAATTTACCACGTTAAAATTGTCTGTCTTGGGTGGGTTACTGTATCTTACCATGTAATTTATTGGCCCTTGTTTTTTGATTATTTCTGCCGGTCCCTCCCACTTGGGCGCTAGCTTGACAGAGAATTTGGCGGTGGCACTACAAAGAGGGTGTGATCTGAGCCAGACTAGATCTCCGTGGTGAAAGTGTGCATCTTTCCTCCTGGCATTATAATATCTAGCTTGTCTTGCCCGCTGCAACCCCATACAATACTCCTTGGTGGTCATCGAAGCTGATCCGGTGAGTAGGTATTCATTGATGTTGTAGTGCAGCCATTAACTGTTTCACTGTGTCATCCTGGTCCTGAGCTTGGGCGATTTCCACCAAGGAATGGGGAATGTCAGATTGGCGGTGGTGGACTACATTCAAGCAGGGAGCTACATCCATGGAGGGAGGTTCAAAGGCCCTTGATAAGGCTCAGCCCCTTTTAATGTCCTTGACACATATGCAATAATCTTCTCGCCCTCCTCAGATCGCTGGGTTAAGATGGCCCCTAGTCCCAGCTCACTGGCATTGGTGTGGACTTGGAAAGGCAGAGAAAGTTTGGGATGTGCAAGTACTGGAGGACTTTGCAGTGCTGCCTTCAAAGCTTCAAAATTGGCCTGACATTTAGATGACCACTTCCATCTAACCCCTTTCTTTTTCAAGTGGTTTAGGGGTGCGGCCAGATCGGCAAAACCCGGAATGAACTTATGGTACCATCCTGCAAACCCCAAGAAGCGCTGCAGGGACATCACGTCTGTTAGTACCAGATAGTCTGATACCGCTTGAGTTTTCTCTGCATCTACTTCGACTCCTCGCCCCAAAACAATATGGCCCAAGAACTTCAGCTGTTATTTGAAGAAGTGGCATTTTTTCATATTGAGGATAAGATTGGCTTGGGTGAGCTTCTGTAGTACAGCACTGATGTCTTTGGTGTGTTGATTACAGGTCTGGGAGTATATGATAATGTCATCGATGTATATGAAGCAGATCTTTCCTCTCAGCCCACTCTGTACTAGTTCCATCAGCCATTGGAAAGTTGCAGCTGCGTTCCAGAGTCCATATGTCATTTTCCTGAATTGGAATAGGCCTTTGGTGGTAATAAAGGCAGTCTTCTGCTTGCTCTCCTCCTCCACCTCCACTTGCCAGTAGCCAGACTGGCAGGTAGTAGTACATTATTTGGGACACAACTTTGGTCTGTACTCCGATGCGTGTTTTCGGAACAGAAGTAACCCCATGCCATGTGCAGACCAAGTAATCGATAATGAGATTTGTTGACAATGATTTTCATAAATTTCATTGATTAGTTGTTGCAGCTCTATTTAGCTGCCTAATACACACTAATATTTTTCCCTGAGAAAGACAAATCTCACTTTGTTTGGTAAATATTCAGTTTTGATGTGAAATAAAGTTTCGTATTCACTCATACAAAATACACAGTCAAGGCAACAAAGAAGTGGCTCAAGAAGAAGCACATTAAGGTCCTGGAGTGGCCTAGCCAGTCTCCAGACCTTAATCCCATAGAAAATCTGTGGAGGGAGCTGAAGATTCGAGTTGCCAAATGTCAGCCTCGAGACCTTAATGACTTGGAGAGGATCTGCAAAGAGGAGTGGGACAAAATTCCTCCTGAGATGTGTGCAAACTACAAGAAATGTCTGACCTCTGTGATTGCCAGCAAGGGTTTTGCCACCAAGTACTAAGTCGAAGGGGTCAAATACTTATTTCACTCATTAAAATGCAAATCAATTTATAACTTTTTTGAAATGCGTTTTTCTGGATGTTTTTGTTGTTATTCTGTCTCTCACTGTTAAAATACACCTACCATTAAAATTATAGACTGATCATTTCTTTGTCAGTGGGCAAATGTACAAAATCAGCAGGGGATCAAATACTTTCCCCCCCCAATGTAGCATTGTATCTGTTCAACAGTAAAATTAATCCTGTGGAACACTAATTACCTCAATAATAATTGTGCATGTTGTGTAGAGCTGTGAGAAACATTGAGTTGCTACTGATATTAGGGCTATGACGGTGGCCATGACAACCACAGCACCGTGGTGGTAGTTTGCCCCCGCCATGGTGGAGTGCCACCTGCGGTAGTGTCACATCACACGTCACGTTAATGTTTCTGCTTAAGCGGGCACTATGACAAGTACAAAGTACAACGTTTTGTATACAAGTGTAATAATAATAACAGCGATATTAATTTGTATTTATAGCCTACCATATAGCAGGAGATTTAATGTTAATACACAAATTATGTAATCATAATGAAGAGCCTTATATGGTGTTGTCTGTTAGTTTGGCACAGGTTTGTTTGAGCGCGGCAAAATCCAGTCAGGCAAATTCTGCAGTTTCACTTCGGGTTCTGCCGCTGCGATGGATCTTGTTGGGAAACCAAATGTTACATTGGCGATCTGGGAACATTTTTGGATTCATGCCTAATGAGAGAGGTGAACCAATAAATTTGGACGACGCCATATGTCAGCTTTGTGGAAAAAAATAAGTGTTAAACGTGTTACGTAAACTGGGGGGGAGTCAGGATACATGCGCAGGGGAAACGTCAGTTTATTAGGAACACTTTATTCAAAAATAAAGGAACAAAAAAAGACAAAACATAATCCATTCAATGAAAAAGCAGTAATCCAAATTACTACCAATTACAATCTAAATCTACTTTAATACTCTGCAAGGAAGCGGAAACAAAGGGGGTTTTTATACACAGACACATTAGGGGCAAATGAAGTGAAACACAGAACACCTGAGATTAATGAGAACACAATAAACAGAAAACCAATGACAGAACGGGGGCAGAGACATGACACAAGCCGAGGAGCCAATAAACATAAAGGAGGCGGAGACATGACGCAAACCAAAACAGAAGCACATGGTAATACAAAGGAGGCGGAGACATGTCGCAAACCAAAACACAAGCACATGGTAATACAAACAGGGAGGATCTATAATTGAAAAGTCCAGCGGGTTTTTAATAATAATGCTCGCGCTACTCTTCTCAGTAACGCGAAGCGTGGAATGCAGAAATGCGCTACTCACTAGCCTCTGCTAGCAGCGTAGCGAGAGAGACACTCTAACAGAGCCCCCCCCCAAGGCACGGCTCCCAAAGCACCGAAAGTTCTAGCCGCTTTGGCGGACCTGGGCCCCTGGGCAGGATCCTAACATCTGCCCCCCGGAACCCGAGGCTGGCGATGTCCAGTGTCCCGAAACCAGAGCAGAGCATGTCGGGTTGTCCTTTAGGCCCTGGTCGAGAACTTGGTCGAGAACTTGGTGTGGTGGAGACAGAGGTGAAGACAGAGGTAGAGGGAACAGGACAGGGAACAGGATCGTGTATAGGACTGGAAACCTGGCTAGAAACAGAACCGTCAACAAAATCTAAAACCTGACTGGAAACGGAGTTGGGAACAGAGTTGGGAACAGAGTTGGGAACAGGACTGGAAACTTGACTCACAGCTAGATTAGAGATAGAGCTGGAAGGTAAATCGGAAACCGAGCTGAGAATTAAATCAAAACCAGAACTGGAAATTAAATCGGAAACAACGTTGGAAACTAAGTCAAGAACAGAGCTGGAAACAGGACTGGGGACTGAGCTAGAAATAGGATTGGGACTTGGACTTGGATTAGGGCAGAAACCTGGACAGGGAACTGGACATGGTCTAGGACTGGAGTTAGGGCTAAAACATGAGCTAGGACTTGGAATGGAGGTCATCCCTTGGACCTCAGACATGGATTTGACTTGAGAAGAGGTCATCCTGTGGACCTCTGACATGAACTTGGCTTCGGAGGAGGTCATCCCATGGACCTCCGGTATGAGCAGGACAGGAGTGGAGGTTTCTTCTTGAACCTCTGGCAGGAACATGGCTTGGGCGGAGGTCTCCTCGTGGACCTCCGGTATGAGCAGGACAGAAGAGGAGGTTTCTTCTTGAACCTCTGGCCGAAACATGGCTTGGGCGGAGGTCTCCTCGTGGACCTCCAGTATAAGCAGGACAGGAGAGGAGGTTTCTTCTTGAACCTCTGGCAGGAACAGGACTGGAGCGGAGCACCCTCCTTGGGTCTCCGACAGGAACTGGGCTGGAGCGGAGGTCTCCTTGTGGGCCCCCGACAGGAACAGGACAGGATTGGAGGTCTCCTTGTGAACCTCCAAGAGCAGCTCTGCTGGGGAAACCTCCTGCTGGGTCTCTGGCTGGAGCTCGGGGCTGGAGGTTGCCATGTTAACCTCCAGGGGCAGCTCCGCTGTGGAGACCTCCTACTGGGCCTCCGGCTGGAGCTCGGGGCTGGAGGTCGCCATGTTAACCTCCAGGGGCAGCTCCGCTGTGGAGACCTCCTGCTGGGTCTCCGGCTGGAGCTCGGGGCTGGAGGTCGCCATGTTCACCTCCAGGGGCAGCTCCGCTGTGGAGACCTCCTGCTGAGCCTCCGGCTGGAGCTCGGGGCTGGAGGTCGCCATGTTAACCTCCAGGGGCAGCTCCGCTGTGGAGACCTCCTGCTGGGCCTCCGGCTGGAGCTCGGGGCTGGAGGTCGCCATGATAACCTCCAGGGGCAGCTCCTCTGATGAGACCTCCTGCTGGGCCTCCTGCTGGTGCTCGGGGCTGGAGGTTGCTTCGTTAACCTCCAGGTGACGCCCCACTGGGGAGACCTCCTGCTGGGCCTCCGGCTGGAGCTCTGGGGTAGCCCGCCTGTGGAGCTGTTTGTGCACCCGCCAGCTGCCCTTAAAACAGGTTTGTGAGTAGAAGTAGCTGTTCCTTCCTCCCTGTTTCCTGCAGGTGGGGCACTGTAGAATGGCTGGTCGGGTGCATCCCTCGGTGGCGCACTTCTGGGTCAGGTGTTGAGAGTTGTAGGCTGCCCTGTTAGTCCGCTCCCTCTCATAGTGCTCGAGGAAAAACACGCTTGGTCGGTCGCCCAGACGATTCTTCCCCAAGAAGGTCCTGAGGTCGGGTTGGAAGTCTGGGCTCCTGAACACCTGGACCAGTAGATCCACAAAGCCCGAAACTGTATTGAGCTTCGTGGATCCACTGGCGAGGTGAAGCTCCGTCCATTGGCGAGCGGAGCCGACCAGACGGGAGAGGAGGAACCCCAGCCACTGTTCCTCATCAGGCTTGGGGTCCTCCAAACTAAGAAAATATGTGTGAGCCTGCAGCAAAAAACATTGAGTTCATATGGAGAATCCATCGTACGCCTCCGGGGCATAAACAAAAATCCTTTGAGGAAAACCGATGGAGTCATATGCCGGCACAAAACAAACGGCGCCAATTTTCCCCACTGCATCCATTTTTGGGCGGAGTATTCTGTTACGTAAACCGAAGGGGGGGAGTCAGGATACATGCGCAGGGGAAACATCAGTTTATTAGGAACACTTTATTCAAAAATAAAGGAACAAAAAAAGACAAACCATAATCCATTCAACGAAAAAGCAGTAATCCAAAAGGAGATAATCCATCACAACAAAACAGAGGCAGTAATCCACAGAGGAGTAATCCATATGTTGAAAACAAAAAAAGGAACAAACACATGACGCTAGGATGTGGTATGGGAACCACGAACTACGAGCCAAGGATTAGGAACCACGAACATAGAACGATGGTCTGGGAACCATGAGCCAGGGGCGAGAGGAAATGAGGGAGAAGCCGGCTTAACGTACATACTCAATGTAAATCTACTTTAATACTCCGCAAGGAAGTGGAAACAAATGGGGTTTTTTATACACAGACACATTAGGGGCAAACGAAGTGAAACACAGAACATCTGAGATTAATGAGAACACAATAAACAGAAAACCAATGACAGAACCGGGGCAGAGACATGACACAAGCCGAGGAACCAATAAACATAAAGGAGGCGGAGACATGACGCAAACCAAAACACAAGCACATGGTAATACAAACAGAGAGAGGATCTATAAATGAAAAGTCCAGCGGTTTTTAATAATAATGCTTGCGCTACTCTTCTCGGTAATGCGAAGCGTGGAATGTGGAAATGTGCTACTCGCTAGCCTCTGCTAGCAGCGTAGCAAGAGAGACACTCTAACAAAATGGGCAAACTAGCCTACAAATCTCAGGAGCCATCTCCAGGCTTGTCACCCAGCCGCGTTTTTTAAATTTTATTTAGTATTTAGATTTTTAGCATATTATTTAGGTTATCATCTTACTGGTATTTCTTTCAGTGTTTTATAGGCTTGTGGTATACTACACTTGTAAAAGAAATAAACTATTCACAGAGAAATGTGCGACTGTGTTTCACTTCATCTCTTTATTTATCCACTTCTTCTCCTCTCCTCTTGCGGGTCAATCACAATACTGCATCCTATTGCAGCAACACGACACAACAAGGCTGTATTGAGTTGTTTAACTGGCAGAAGAGCTAAAATAAATGTGCACGTTTTTGTTATGAAACAGATGTCTGAGCCTCATTTAATTTTTTTTTAGATTTAAGTTTTTATTTAATTTAAGCATATATAAAATTTGACATGATCTTTTCTGATTTGATATGATATTATATTAGTGATATAAATTTCACTCCACCCCCTGGACATGCTGTTACCAAGGACATCTTACTCTAGGACTTCTAGGATCTCGGGTGTGGCGGCACAACATGGGCTACATGACATGAGCTGGATCAATTCGATGGCAAATGATGATAAATGTATTTGCCACAAACAATCACTGTGCCATTATAATATGGTTGGTCTCATGTTGGGCTGCATCACACCATTCTGTTGATGATTGATTATTTTCCTTTAACAGCACATCCTGAAGTGTTTTATTTCTCTTATATCATAACGATTTTCCAAAGCTAGGTTTTGTTTCTTAAAGAATGACGCATCATACTTTTTATCCATGTAGTTACATTTAAGATTGTGCAACTTCTGTGAAACAAGTTAGTTCCTGGTATAACTTGTTATACCTGTTATTGACAATTGTTCACTCAGCAGCTTCTCTTTTGTTCTCGCGTGAAGTTAATAAGACAAAAATTCAGAAACCACAGAGGGCAAACTCCTCTGTCCTGAAGACTTTACTTTGTCGGAAAACTTAAAAGTGCAGTAGTCTGTTTTTTTATTATTATTATTTCTTATTACAAATATGTAGAACATAATCTTTTTTTCAAACAGTTGAGCCATGCCTCAGCACGAGTGTATTATTGTTAGGTTCTCCCGCTCTCGCTACGCTACAAAGGAAGCGTAGCCTACTTCCGCATTCCAGCTCCAGTCAGAAGGACTCTCGTTTTGTTTACCCTGGCCATGTGCATTTGTTATTGTGTTCACGTCATGTCTTTGTCCCCACCTCCTTATTTCTCATTGGTTCTTCATTCATGCTGTGATTATCATTTTCAGGTGTATTAGATTTTGTGTGTGTTTAAATACCCTGCGCTGTTTCCGCTTCCTTGCGGTGTATTAGTTTAGTTTGTGGTTTAGAAATGTTTCAAGCGTTATCTCCGTATTCGTAGTTCTAATTCTTGTTCCGATTTCCGTAGTTTCGTGTTCATGGTTCCCAGACCACTTCCTCGTTTCGAGTGTTTTTTCCCTGTCTTTTGGATTACTGCTTTTTCTCAGTTTCTTTGTGTTGTGGATTAATGCCTTTTTGTAAATAAACTTTGCTGCATTATCTGACGTCTCCCCAGCGCACGCATCCTGACTACTCTCCCCTGACTCTTCAGCCTGCACCGGCTATACATAACAATTATGTAGCTGAGAAATCCTATTTGGAAAATTCTTATCTGGTCTGGAATGCTTGTTTGTGTTTGGATGGGCTTCTCGTGAGTCATTTTATAGCCATTCCCCAACACCCCTTCACTCTGCCCTCTTCTCAGTCTGAGATCACAAGCCCCCAGTATAGCCAGATTACTCTCCTGTGAACAAAAATGCAAAAAATAAATAAAAATTTAAAAAACAGTAAAATCAGAATAAACATTGCTTTTCCATGTATTACTGATAAAGGGGATAGAGTAGGGTGTGGAATTAGCAGTGTTGCTCCTGGACAGGTCTGTAAACACAATCTGTATAAAGTTTTGCACTGTTTAAATGTACTGCTTTACATAACGAATCAAGCAGATACATTTTTTTTTTCTCGTTACAAAGAAAAAGAGGAGAGCAACTGCACTCGTGACCATTCTCATAAATCAGTATTAACTGAATTTTGTGTCTTTTATAGTGTTTGTTGATTAACTCATCTTGTTGGTCACTTCATCTGTGTCTTTTGTAATGGCTATTTCTCGTTGAAAATGAATGACTTCTGGCGGCTTTGTTGCATCACTGCCATTGTGAATATGTGAATGGTGAATATTCTCACAAAGTATATATACACACCAACCCTCAACAGATTCTTATACTTGTTCATATACTCCAGTCAAAAATGTTTTTTTTTTTTTTGAAATTGTAAATTGATGAGTTTTACTGGTAAAAGGACACGATTTTAAGTTTCATCTTTGAATTCCCTTTCAGGACAACAGGGGACCTGCTTGGTGAAGCAAAAGCCAGCAGCAACCTGGGGAACACATTAAAGGTGTTGGGGCGTTTTGATGAAGCAGTAATTTTCTGCCAGAGGCATCTGGACATCTGCACAGATGTTGGGGACAAGGTTAGCAGATCACACCTCCACCGAAAAACATGTTAATGTAAAAAATGAAAATGTCTTGTGTATGTACTTCATTCGTAGTGTTTATGTAGATTTTGTTTGTGCGTGTTACAAGATCAGAGCTGTGTTCAGAAATGAGTTTGTTGTCATTCATAGACAGATTAAAAGCAGTAATAAAGCACGAAGCTTGTTGTTATGACATGCTGCTAATGTAACTCTACTCTGTACTCTCTCTCTCTCTCTCAGCCTGTATAACTGTGGGGGAGAGACATCAAATAATTGAAATGTCAACTCGAACTGGAGCACACAATATAGTGTGTTACAATAACAAAACAGGTTCATTTGTATTTTCATACACTTGTAATATAATAATAATAATAATTCGTTACATTTATATAGCGCTTTTCTAGACACTCAAAGCACTTTACATAGTATGGGGGGGAATATAATAAAAGTTCTACATATACCTCTATTTTCCTTTTTTTCTTTGAAACCATTTTTGGATAGGAACCTAGTTGAGGTTCTGATGACATGAAATAAAAATATTAAATGGCAATGGTAAGATGTAATAGTGGTATTTTTTGTTACATTTATGTTGCCATTGGTTTGTGAAGGTTAAAGTATTCATTTAGAAGCTCAGTTTTGAATTTACAATTACAATTTCAAATCTTTTTTCAATTTAATTACTTTCTGGACTCGGCCGGACTCGACTCGGACTCGGCTATTAAGGACTCGAGTCCAACTTGGCCCCTTTTGGACTCGGACTCGGACTCGACTAGTTAAGGACTTGTTCTCGACTCGAACTCGACAAAGGTGGACTCGGACCCAACACTATTAAATAGTGTTGCCATGGTAAAGCATCAAACATAAATACTCTTTTCTGATGTTTTTGAGGCTCTTAGCATGCTTCATGAAAGTCGGCACACACGTCAGAGTTGTCAGCCGTTAGTCGTAGGCAAAAGCTAAGACATAGGCGTGGAGGAGGGGTTCTGTAGCGCCCCCTTTTGACTAAAGTGGTGGGGTCAGTTTTACCTACAGTCACAAAACTCTGTAAATATATTGTTCTCATCAAGCCGGACAAAGTCGGCCATTTTGGATTTAATATGGATTTTTTTTTTATTTTTTTATTGCAGGCACTGCATTTTTAAATCCTCCTCCTAAGGGATTCATGTGATTGTCACCAAACTTGGTCAACATTATGCCAAGACATTGAAGATGCTAAATTTCGAAGAGATTTTTGATATCTCAAACGGTTTCACCATGGCGAGGCAATACATTTATGGCAATTAAAGGGAAACAGGAAGTGTCTCAGCTTCTGCATGGAATGAGTGATTTAGATTAAACTTGAGCTGTGTGTTTGGTACTGGGGGCTGAGCACATGGATGTGACTATTGTGAGTCACGGTCATAGCGCCACCAACTGGTAGTAAGAAGTGTGTGAATTCCAACAGACTTTGCAATAATCCTCTTATCTTTACCCAAATCGCCTCAAACTTGGTCAGAATAATGTCAAGACACAGCTGATGTAAAATTATTAGAGGATTTTTGATATCTTAAATATTGTTGCCATTAATGTCTGTTTCTGGTGTTTTTTAGGCTCTTAGCATGCTTAAAATTTAATGAAAGTTGGCACACACATCAGAGTTGTCGGCTGTTAGGCGTAGGCAAAAGCTAAGACATGGGAATGGAGGGGGAGGCTCTGTAGCACCCCCTTTTGACTAAAGTGGTGGGGTCAGGATTACCTACAGTCACCAAACTCGGTAGATATATTGATCTCATCAAGCCAGACAACTTTCAAAATAACAGTCATTAGCTCCACCCAACAGGAAGTCAGCCATTTTGGATTCAATGTGGAATTTTTGAAAATTGCAGGCTCTGCATTTTGAAATCCTTCTCCTATGGGATTCATGTGATTGTCACCAAACATGGACAAAATTATGCCAAGACATTGCAGATGCTAAATTTGAAGAGATTTTTGATATTTCAAATGGTTTCACCATGGCAAGACAATACATTTATAGCAATTAAAGGGAAACAGGAAGTGTCTCACATCTTCTGCATGCAATGAGTGATTTAGATGAAATTTCAGCTGGGCTGAAGACATGGATGTGATTAGGGTTGTCAAAAGTCGGTATTAAAAAAAAAAAGTTGACTATACCAGATTTTCACAAGTACCAGTAGTACCAAGTACCGGGTCAACCCGGTACTGATGTGCTGTCTGATAGGTAGTCGGTCGGGAACTTTTCATAGGTGCACCGTGCAGTTATGGTAGCGGTTGCATTATGGATGTTGTAGCATAGTTTAATTCAAGTGTAGGATTACAAAAAACATCCTCATTTTTGTTTACTTAATGGTTAGCATACGCGCGTGTAACGCTAATACGGTCATGTGTCCTTATTAAACATTTAATTCTTTTAAAAACATCCGCAGACCGCCGCGTTGTTAAGTGTAAAACTATGCCATGTACACAGCTGCTGTGTTTATGTAGTCACTCATACGATATATCTTTGGAAAGCTAAGATTCTTGTGCTTCGATTGATATAAACCATCACTTACAAAACTGAGGCAACTCACCTATGAAGCCTCATAATAGTCCACTGATCCATAACATCCCCACAAAAACAGTCTTCACTGGCAAAGGTCCAAACGATCCAATTAAGGATTCAAATTATAGGCAGATGTGCCTAATCTTTCCCGTTTTCTCTGTTATAACTCAGGTTCACGTTTAGCTCTTCAATTTAAAAGTCTGTGCGGCAAGTGGCAAGAACTTTTTTACATAGTTTGTATTTTTTGCTTGTAATTTATTTAGTTATTATTTACTTGAAGGGAAAAAAACCTAAGGCCAAAACTTAAAGCATTTTTCAGAAATACTTGAAATAAACATATACATTTGTTTAATTTATTTAAATATTTAACTTTATAAATAAGAAGTGTGTGTTGTTTAATTATGGCATATTTTTGTGTTTTGCATGCTTGTAATTTTTTTATTCATTTATTTTTATACCTTTAATTACTTGTGGGAAAAAAAAACTTGAAACACTTTGAAATACTTGAAGTATACAGAAGGGCATTGTTTTTTTAAAATACATTTTATTTTGATATTTAACTTTACAGAAACTCTGAGTACCGTGGAATTTTACTGGTATTGGTACAGACTACTGAAATTTTGGTACCGTGACAAGCCTAGACTATTGTGAGTCACGGTCATAGCGCCACCAGTTGGCAGCAGGAAGTGTTACTTAAAACAGACTTTCAAATAGTCCACTTATATTTACCTGAATTGCTTGGAACTTGATCAGAATATTGGTGAGACACGGCTGATGTAAATTTGCAAAAGGAGTCTTGATATCTTAGTGTTGTTGTGGTAATGAATCAAACTTTAATACTCTTTTCTTGGTGTTTTACTCTATAGCACTCGCTTCATTATGCATTGTTTTCATACACCCACCGGGTGGCGATAGCACCTCGTGTTTGGGCCCGTCATCGCTGCTTTCAGCTATATTTTTAATTGGGTTCCCTTTATCTGCTTTTAGGACTGATGTTTTAAGTCATTTATGCAGATATATGGAAAATTCTAAAAGGTTTCACAAACTTTCAAGCACCACTGTATAATGTTAGCTTTACTACCCATGTGTTACACCACAGGAAGAGAGCTGGACACAGTTGCGTTCAAAAGTCCATCACTTTATTCGGAAGACATGTGAAAAGGGACACACGGCAACAGCAGTGTTTTAGGAAGAAGCCGTGACTTCGTAGGGTGCAGTAACCAAAATCAATCAGTTTCTCAAATAACTAGAACCAGCAGTAGCAAACACACAGTATGATACCACAAGAAACTAGCAGTAGCAAACACACAGCATGAAACTACGATGACTAGCAGTAGCTAACATACAGTATGCAACTACAAAGAACTAGCTGTAGCAAACACTCAGGATATCAAGTGTATGTTAATTATCACAGAAAGGTTATTCTTTAGTAGAGGGCTTAGACAATATCACGATCCAGAATACTTAGCTTGTAGTCAAATGCCAAAGAAATCAGTCCATGGTTAATCGCTCGGTAGTGTGAGATTCGGAGAAAACAAACAATACTTCGCAGAGAACCTGGAAAACAAAAGTCCTTAAATAATGTGCAGTGAGAGTGGAAACAGGTGTGCGGGATTAAAATGATGGTGATTGTGAACGTGACAGTGTGTGAGTGCTCTGGGTGTTGTAGTCTCTAGCGGCCATATTTGTAGGCCGCCGAGCTTGCTGGGAAGTGTAGTGCGGGGTGTGTGCATGAGAGTCGGTGGCGGCCATGTTCTTGGGCCGCTGAGAGTTCTGGGAACTGGAGTCGCGCTTTTTGCGCGACCTAACACCATGTATGAATTATAGAGTTGCATATAAAGAATTTATTAATTGATAATTATTTATGTAAATTAATTGAAAAATAATTGATTAATCATTTTAAATGTGGCTTATAAATCAGAATGGCTGTAAATAGTTTGGCATTTAAATAAATAAATAATTTAATGGAAAAAGAAAACTGTGAGGAACATTTAGTTGTTTAGTTGTTGTTACTCTACTGGATTTCTCATCCAGAGCTAATGATTATTACTATTATTAATATTATAATATTAATTTTACTAATGATTATTACATGTTCCAAAAACAATAACAAATTTAAATTACAAATAAGTATTTTTCTTGACAAGTACACAAGAAACATTTAACAAATTTACTGATTTAAATGGATCTTTCTCTCTACATCTTTATCTAAACTGCTCACATAGATATTCACCATCATTAATCTTAACAAGCCTAAATTATACAGTCTAAAAATTTTATATTAAACTTAAAGCTGCAGTACTGAACTTTTGCCTCTCTATCACCATCTCTGTTTGAAAAATAGAACTTGCAGAGTTTGTTTGTTTGTTTGTTGTCGTTTTTTTACTTGGGTTGTGCTTCAGCACCGCTCATCTGCACAGATGAATCTGATGGTTTGAGATATTTGTATGGGGTGTATATTAGCTCCAATACTTGACAACTGAGGTGGCAGCAGATACGGTTTTCTTGGAGTTAGAGGTGAGTTGCTCTCTCTGCCATCTCTGCATCAGTGTTCACTCCCTTCAGATCTCTGAGTTTTCGCCACCTCTCAAAAGCCGTGCTGAAATTTATTTTTGTTTTAGCACAGGCTCTCTCGCTTTCCCTTTTTAACTGCAGGCTCTCCGGAGTTCGAGGTTTCTTGGTGAACAGCTGATTCCCCAGATGTCAACGATGATTGTGTTTAGAACTATCCAGATTAAAAGCAGCCATCTAGATGACAAATTTGAATTCTAAGCAACTCTTGTAAGGACAAGCTACAAACACCACCATCCTCAGCCCCCACATACGCGATATAGTAGCTGGCCCTTCTTCTTTCTGTTTACGGATTTGATGTAACCACATAAAGGCGTGGTGATGTCAAAGGTCATGCAAATGACCTCGAAATGATGTTTCCTGCGAAATCGGACCCGACAGCTCAAATGATAAATCATTATTATAAGCTTCGGGGTAATCGGGGTAAGTTAAGGAGACCATTTTGAACACTGATTTTTTTGATGTACTTGCTCAGTAATAGATTATTGTTCATTTTAAACAAAAAAAAAAAAGTTCGATACTGCAGCTTTAACTGACATTATTACATTGTTATTCATATCACTCACGAAGCAGGTACTCTCAACTGCTTTTGTTTTAAACATTTGTGCTGCTCCGGAAGACATCTCTGCTTTGCACAGACTGCATTGTTCCGAGCTTTTATTTATTTATTTATTTTTAGCAAAATCAGTTTTTTACACTTGCCATTTAAATTCTTCTCTCATTCCCGCCATCATTAAAAGTGCAAAGGAGAACCTGTTCACCCGAACTTGTTGTGAAAGGACATTAAACCTTTTTTCCGCATTTAGTCAGACCGCTCCATTTGGGTTATTGTTATCTAAGCAAGATAACAAGATAATTGTTGCAAGTGAAATCTGTTGATCAGGGTTTTTTTTTGTAGTCTCTAAAACTACCTCAGCCTGAAACCATTTGCACAGTGCTGCGTTATGCTGTAGTAACAGTGCTGCTGCTGCCTCCAGCATTTTCACTATTGTATTACATTCTACACTGGAGTAGACGCCTGTGCACTCTTGAATTCCTGCTACTAGTCAACTATATAAATAGTCGAATATAAAAATCCATGTCGATCATTTTTCATAATCAACATTATCGATTTTTCAGCGTAATTGTTGCAGCCCTAATGAACTGTCTTTTATTATATGTGTAAAATGTGTTCAAATGTAGATGTGATCTTTATTGCTGTCTATTGTGTGTGTGGCAGGTGGGACAAGCCAGAGCTCTATATAACTTTGGGAATGTGTACCATGCTAAAGGAAAGATTGTCTATTGCAATGACTCAGAACCTGGAAAGTTCCCAAAGGAGGTCACAGCAGCACTTAAAAAAGCAGCAGAGTATTACGAGTGAGTGTGTTTTGTATGTTTTAACATTTTATTAATGTTAATATCAATAGCAGACTAATTTTTGTATCTGTGGAATTTTTTATTTGTTGGCACTTTCTGAATGCTAGAGGGTAGAGGTTGACCGATTGATCGGTTTTCCACACTGATAGTTTTTCCTGGTTGTGTGCCAAAAAAAAAAAAAAAAACTGAGAAATTTTGTTGTGTTATTTTAAGTATTTTTTATTCATTTTAGATGTCTCTATTTTTATTTGTTATTTGGAGTGTTACTTTTTGGTTCAGTTTGGATGTAGATCTTTTATTTACTTTAATATTTTTAATAGTTAATATATTAATATTTATATAACTATTTCATTTAAAAAAGTACAGTACATTTTCATGGTATAGTCAGTACTGTTTATTTCTGTAATAAAATTCAGCAATATTTTACTTTTAGTGTTATGCTTTCATTGAGTTGTTGAGTCAGTTGATTTCATTGAGTGGGTTGATTAATCGGTTATCGGCAGTTACTGAAAAACTTAATTATTCGTATTAGTAAAATCCACTATCGTTCAACCTCTACTAGAGGGTAAGACTTATGAAAGATCAGTGTCATTTTTTTATGACTGTCAGTGTTCTATCACAGGGAGAATTTGTGCATTCTTAAGGAGCTGGGAGATCGAGCGGCTCAAGGGCGCACCTATGGAAACCTGGGAAACACTCAGTATCTGCTCAGCAACTTCTGCAGTGCTGTGGCTTCCCACCAACAGGTGCCTTTACCACTTATCTTCTGTTGCATGCATATATATATATATATATATATATATATATATATATATATATATATATATATATATATATATATATATATATATATATACATGATCTGCGGCTACATAGCCCCATACACAGCAGGGTGCAAAGCAGTGAGTGTTTTGACCCATTCTTCCAATAACCCTCATTAAAAATTTTCTGTGACGCAGTAGCCCTTCAGTCGGTTCAGACCAGACAGAATAGCTTTTGTTGCTCTTGAATACATCGACCACATGAACCAACTGTTTTCTTACCATCTAATATATCCCAGACCTAGACATGTGCTAGTGTTACGAGATAGTCAGTGTTATTTGCATCATCCATGATGGGTCATAATGTTTTGGTTCATCTGTGTATATTAACAGCTGACCATTTGTTTGCAAAAAGAGGCTAAATAAAATAAACGAATAAAGGAATATAAGTGGTAAAGCTTGAATACTTGCTTACTAATATATATTCCAATTTGTAATTGGTTAATATTGACTGAATACTTACAAATGTGTTTTAGAATGAATGGACTCACCAGTGTGTATTGGTAATTTTTGTGTTTCCCCCCCTTCCTTCAGCGGCTCCTCATTGCAAAAGAGTTGGGTGATCTGGCGGCGGAACGAAGGGCCTATTGTAACCTAGGAAATGCCTACATTTTTCTGGGAGAGTTTGTGAAGGCTGCTGAGCATTACAAGTGAATCTACACTTATTTACCCATTTATTATAGCCTGTTATTAGCTTTACCCTCTCTAATCCTGACATGCTTGAAAATAATCCATCTACTGTAAACCATACAGTGGTTCTGTTGACCACTGTGCTAAATTAACAGAAATTATTTTTAAGCATTACTGTAAATCTGTCTTGAGTTGAGATACTTTATTTCCCATATTTGTACTGTGGCATTATTTTATTAATTACTTTATTTATTATGTTGGCTTGACAGAGCCAACATACTGTTCCCACAATCATATTGTTAGGGGTCCAAGCACCATGTGCTGCAACCCTGTTGTTATTGGCAAGATTTTTCCTATTGGGGCTTAAGCACCGAAGGTGCTGGAACCATACTGTAATTGTTAGGATTTTCTCTTCTTCTTCTTCTTCTTCTTCTTCTTCTTCTTCTTCTTCTTCTTCTTCATCAAAGCAAATCGAGCAGACCAAACTGTAAGTCATACAGACTTGAAACTTAAACAAATAGTACTCCTTCCCACTACTCAGGCAAATGAGTTGAGTCTGATCAGCCCAATGGTGGTGCTAGAGTGCAAGTGTTTATCTTTTGGTTTGTATCTTTTATTCCTACAAATAAAATTCTTCCTTCCACTGATTCCTTGGGTTTTCCCAAACAAAAAAGCCTCAAGAACTACGTAGCTTCACCCACTTAGATTTTTTGCTAATTTGCATAATATGCTAAACATTCTTTTGGTTTTTTGACCTATCTTCGGGTCACAGTTTTTGAGTTGGAGCCACAATGGGATTAATGGGCTTGTGCTTTTGCTTTTTTTCCTTGGGAAGGATCAGAATTACAGTTGGCATGTATCAAGGCTCCAAACAGCGCTTTTCCCCCATAGGAATATATTGAAAAACTGCTCTACTTCGTTCAGTTCTTAAGTCACGACCACTAAAATTCACATGACCAAGACCTGATCCCAAATGCCAAATTACAGAAAGATTGCACATCCTTCTCTTTCTATACATCCTTCTTTTTTCCCCACATTCATTTTAATCAAGGAAAGCTAGAGTGGGTGATGTCATTACCACTTCAGTGTTGAGAGTAAATTGTCTGAATTTGCTGTTTCAACAAAAATATTTTCATCTAAAATTCCTATATTTCACCTAGAAACTACATTCAAGCTTTAAATTGTTGAGCTACTACCTCTTTCAAAAACCTCTACATATCTAAGCATTTTGAAATATATTTTTCAAGTTATGAGCATTTGTTTGGTACTAGGACCAAGAGTCACATTCAATCCAATTCAAAATCTGTCGCCATCAACTTAGGCTTTTTCTAAATGTTTGTGTTTTTAAATAGCCATAAATCAAACAATTCCCACTCAGTCTACACATTTTTGCACCAAATCAATAGCAAAGTGTCCTTACATGAAACATTCCATTAGTTAAGTGATTTGCTGAATATTTTCTGAGTTTTAAGCATTTGTTTGAGGTGACAAAACTCAGGCTGCTGTTCAAATTTTACAATAGACTACCAGTAAAAGTACAAAAAGGACTGTTTGTCAGTTTAGAGTTCCAGAATGTACCAAAGTGTCAGTCTCTCACAAATGCCTCACCGCCTCCTCTCCTCCTCGGGGCTCTAAGGATATTTCTAAGCATTTTCGATCTGAGTGACATACCCAAAATGAAACGCTTATTATTCTGACATTTTTACAATGAAGGTCAATTTCTTAATATCACTTGATGGAAAACCTTTTAAATTTTGATTTAAAACTATTCTTATCAAGTTAAAACTTTTAAGGTTAAGAAATTAAAAATTAGGCATTTAGAGCAATTTTCCAAAACATTCCAAAACTTAGGAATGATATATCTCAGGGAGTAAACGAGTCTGCTCTTGATACAAACATCTAAACTATAAATATAAAGTTAAGTAATTTTTGGCCTGTGTGTGTGTAATAGGGGAGTAAGTCACAAGTTTCATGACCATACAATCTAATACCGATTCTTTTAGCCAGCAGTTCGATATTTGCCGATACCTTGATGACTGCCACGATGTGATTTAGATTCAATCGATTCAGGGGTCTGTGATAAATATTAAACGATGTGTCTATTTCACACAGTCAGTAACATTGCTATTAATTCACAGATGCAAACAAAATATATTTTGAAAAATGGATTGAGCTTTTTTCCCCACTATGAAATACTACATATTTCAGTGCAAATAAGGACCTGTGATGAACTTAAACTTTGACGGACTTCACGTCCGGGATGTGGCTGGAATTAATGTCCTAAATAAAGCTCCATCTCAGGGCTGGAGTGGGACCCATTTTCAGCCCGGGAGTTTAATGCCCAAGACCAGCCTTTTTATTTGTGGTGGAAAAACTTTTGATAAATGAAGTGACAGTTCAGTTCTTACTATCCCATTGTATTTATTACTGACAGGTTTCAGCAAGAATATAAAGATAAATAACAAATTACATACCGAGTATTGTTTTCTGCTAGAAAAAGTACAACTGTAACATTATGAAAAAAATGTTGGTGTGCATTCAAACAAATATGAAGTATTTCAGTAAGAAATATACTTTTTTTGGGCAGCTACCTCACGTCACGACATGTGACGAAGGTTTGTTTATATCTCCATAAACAGCTCTGACCCGTCAAGGCATAATAATAATAATATGTTTAATTTGTATAGCACCTTTCCAGAGCTCAAGGACGCTTCACAGTAAAATACAATAACAATACAGTATAACAGTCAAACATATGGGTCATATGGACAATGGACATTTGCCCAGTCCAGAGCAAGAATCAATGCAGTTGCATAGTTATAATAAATTTTACAATATTCAAAACCAAAACAAGGGACAGACACTTGGCATCATGTAGACAGCACAGCAAGTGAAGCAGTATAAACAGACAAACACAATTAACATTATACAAAGCAGATACAGATGCAGAGACAAATTATGACTGATAATATTGGGTGAACAAATGGGTTTTGACCTGAGTTTTGAATTCTGAGATAAGGCATGGATTCTACAAGACCTCTGAAGGTGTGCGGGCACCAAAATGTTGGCAACAGATCCTTTAAGTCTTGGAAGTTGTGAGTTGGGGATGGACCAGACTTGTTTGCCCAGCACATCCCACAGATGCTCGATCGGCTTGATATCTGGGGAATTTGGAAGCCAAGTCAACACCTTTGTCATTTTCCTCAAACCATTCCTGAACTTTTTTGCATGCAGTGTGGCACAGTGCATTATCCTGCTGAAAGGCCACTGCCATTACGGAATACCGTTGACATGAAGGGATGTACTTGGTCTGCAACTATGTTTAGGTAGGTGGTAAATGTCAAAGTAACATCCATATGAATGCCAGTTCCCAGCAGAACATTGCCCAGAGCATCACACTGCCTCAGATGGCTTGCCATCTTCCCATAATGCATACTGGTTCCATCTTTTTCCCAGATAAGCAACACACATACGCCCAGCCATCCACATGATGTAAAAAAAAAAATCTGATTCATCAGACCAGGCCACTTTCTTCCATTGCTCCATGGTCCAGTTCTGATGCTCACATGTCCATTGTAGGCGCTTTCTGCAGTGGACAGTGGTCAGCATGGGCACTCTGACTGGTCTGCGGCTGTGCAACCCCATACAGAGCAAGCTGTGATGCACTGTGTTCTGACACCTTTCTGTCATAGCCAGCATTAACTTTTTCAGCAATTTGTGCTACAGTAGCCCTTCTGTGGGATCAGACCAGATGGGCTTTGCTCCCCATGCACATCAATGAGCCTTGGGTGCCCATGACCCTGTTGCCAGTTCTCTGGTTGTCCTTCCTTGGAGCACTTTTGGTAGGTACTAACCACTGCATACTGGGAACACCCCACAAGAACTGCTGTTTTGCACATGCTCTGACCCAGTTGTCCAGACCTGCTTGATCAATCCTGATACCTTACTTCTGGTTGAGTTCTCATCAATTGGAAATCACTCACTATTGCTGAGGATGGCCCCACATGGACAGCCTAAAGATCCAATGAGATTAGTGAGGATGGTACCACTTAAAAACCATGAAGATAGCTTTGAACTGCAACTGAGATGAACAGTTTTGCTATGATGGCTTAGGACTACAATTGCTATGGTAGCTTTAGGACTGCAATTGCCATGAACAGTTCTGCACTCAAGTCTCCTGGCTATGAATTTCCCGGTAACACAATTGCACTTTTTGACCATGTAGTACACGGTTATGGAAGGGATTTATTTATAATTGCACTATACATTGTCACCCAGATGAGGATGGGTTCCTGGTTTTTCTCAAGGTTTCCTCCTCATATCATCTCAGAGGTTTTCCTTGTCATCTTGCTCATTAAGGATAAACTCAGAAATTTAAAATTAATATCCTGAATTTATATATTTCTGTAAAGCTGCTTTGTGACAATGTCTATTGTTAAAAGCACTATACAAATAAAATTGAATTGAATTGAATTGTCTGGTCATCACAATTTGGCCCTTGTCAAAGTCGCTCAGATCCTTATGCTTGCCCATTTTTCCTGCTTCCAACACAACAGCTTTGAGAACTGAATGTTTACTTGCTTCCTAATATATTCCACCCCTATTCACGTCACTAGTCAGTGGTTTTAATGTTATGGCTGATCATGTATAAGTTTAAAACGTATATAAAACTATACAAAACTACATAATGTTTATATATATATATATATATATATATATATATATATATATATATATATATATATATATATATAGAGAGAGAGAGAGAGAGAGAGAGAGAGAGAGAGAGAGACTATATAAAACAATGGTCACATCAGAGTAAAGAGATTTTTTTGTTTTTAGTATATAGTATTGTGCAGTGTGTGGGTGGGAAGGAGGACTCAGGAGACAGGTGAATTTTGACAAAGCCGCCTCCTCTCCTGTCCACATGCCCCTGCTGCCACATACCACCACTGCCCAATTCAGGCTGGGGAGCTGTCCTGTAGAATAAAAGGGAGAGAAAAGTCAGTAGAATGCAACAGCAGTCCCCCACACAAAATCACTTTTACCTGACAAAAAGCCCACTCTCACAGCTTCATCCACTGGACCGGATCTGGCGGGCACTTTTTAGGGAGGTCAGTCAGCAGGCTGGCGACATCTGTAAAATTAGGTACAAACCTCCAATAATAGCCAGCCAGCCCCAAGAACTGCCTCATTCCCTTTTTGGTCTTGGGTCCAATTGCATACTTCTTTGGATTTACTGTGAGGACAGCTCTCAGATGTTGTAAATGCTGCTGCCAAACATTACAATATATTATTGTCATGTAAATAAGCAGCTGCATCTGCACTGTGCATGTAGAGTGCAACCCAAACAGAGTGGAAAACATATAAACGGGCCATGAGATGGTTTAGTCTTTTATCCAGCCCTAAATGCCCACCCATGGGATTATGCTTAGCCACATGGCTCTTTGGTACCAACAATTGGGTCATCTCTTCCTTGGTTTGAGTGTCCTCCATCACTCGATATAACCTATTATTAATAACTGAAAATATAGGTGGGATAGTGCAACATTGGGCTGAATTTGTGGACCATCACTTACTCTCACATGGTCGAAGGTGTGCCATAGGGACTTGTTGCACGACTGCTCCAACTGAAAATCCCAGAGGGGAATCCCCACAAAGGGTGGGTGGGCAGAGCCCTCCCCACCCCCCATGTCCCCCTGACACAGAGATCACATTGACAGCCCTGGCACCACCTTCCCAGCCAACACTGCACACATTCCACACCATGCCTCACTAATGCAGGACCCATCCACAAACTCAAAATCCTGTTCAATTTATCCAAAGAATTAGTGGATGGGTGAGGTGAAGACTGCCTCTACCCTATGCTTTTGTCACGGGAATTTAATTATGACTGGCACCAGCAGATACTTGTGAACATCCCCATTACACACACCTCACTTTCACAAATTGTGCATTTACCAGTGCCCCACATTGGTCTGGTTACACTCCAAGTCCACCAAGGCCTGATGTGTACTCCATTGTACACATGAGGCCCTGGCAGGTCTGTCACAGGGGAGCTGGAAGCAGAGGGAGAGAGAGAAAGAGAACAAGAAAAGGAGAGTGGACCCTCCACTAGCTGGATGACTTTGCCAGGGATGTGAGTCAGTGGCACTGGATTCACTCTGCCGATCCTACTGGAAGCCGTGCAACTCTGGAGACTGGCCAACCCATTGCAGCACTGCCTTCCTCACGGTCTGGTACTCCAGCTGTGCCCGTGGAGGCATTTGCTGGGCAGTGAGCTTGGCTTCCTCTGACAGCAAGGGAGGTGGCGTAGCACCCAGTCATCCTCGGGCCATCCCCATGCACCTTTTGCTCACTCAAAGAGTTCCATGTAGGCCTCTGGAGGAGGCCTATCTGTGGAGGCCATCTTTGTGAGCATCGCAGCTGCAGATGGATGCACTGCACCTAGAGGCGTGGTGTGTTACAACAGAGTCTGGAGCACCCGTCGGTTCTCAACCTGCTCCTTGGTGATCAACTCGAACCGCTACTGCTGCTCATGGCACAGATCAAGAAGGGCCTGATGATGTATCTGGTGGAGGCTGGCAAGGGACTTAATGACCTCGCTGAGCAGAGAAAGTTCCATGAGGACATCTGGTACCTCATCCTGGGTTTTGGCACCACTATAGAACTCTGGTGTGTATGGGTGGGAAGGAGGACTCGGGAGAAAGGTGACTTTTGAAAAAGCTTTGTGCTTCTTTTATTTTTAATTTGTTCTGCAAGGGCTTTTCAGTGTTCTCTCACTTGCAGACACATGCACAAACCGAGTTCAGCTCAGCTCACTCTCTTTGGTTCAAGGCCTCCCTAAAAGACAACAAAACCACACATAAAATTGCTCAACCTGCCTCCTCTCCATCCCCAGCTGACGCTTGACCACGTTCCCGCTACCACAACAATCTTTACAGAACATTGTGCATGGACTAGTTTTTACTGTGACAAACTCCTGTAAGTACTTACATGCAGTTTTCTGTATTACAATTATTTTTCATGAAACTATAAGCCAAAACGTAATGATAAAAAAAAGAGATGATTGCAGCATGTACTAGCATGAGGGGCAGAAGTGTAGGGTTTTAACTCACGTGCACAGGCTCGAAGGGTGGAAGTGTTGAGCTAAATGGAAATAGCTCATCAAGACCTTTCAAATTATATATGAATACCTGAAACACAGACTGTTTTTTTAAATAAATGTTTAGAAAGGACACCTGTATTTTTCTACAAACTAAACTTTTGTGATTAAGAGATGGTTGGATTCGTTTAATTTATTGTAATGTCTAGATCTATAACTTCCAAACAGTATATTGCTTATACCAATGCATTCAGGAGTTTTTGAAGGGAAGTCCCCAAACGATCATACAGACATACCGATCTGATACACAAACTGGGCCGACTCATGGTTAAAGGGATAAACTAAATGAACAAAGCAGCAACTATTGTCTTTTCTCTTGGTAAATATGGATGTTGTAGTAAAGCAATGGGAATATGAGTATAGCAGGGTATGACTATACTACAAACCTGGTTATATGATTATGATTTATAGATATTATTAATAACTACTATACAGTCAGACAAAGTTTTCTACAGGAAAACAACAGATGAAAAAGGACAAATTAGTTTTAAATCCAGCACTGTAGGAGGGAAAGTGTGCCAAAAATTGTATGCAGTAATATTACTAATATATAAATAATAATAATAAATAATTATGGTTGCAAACAGCAATTACAGGCCAAGCACAACAGAAGCAAAGTAAAGAGCTAAGCAAAAATTTATGGGAGAGCGGTTTTGAATATCAGAGTTTCTTAGATAAATTTTGTTCAGACAGTTCTCAAGATGTTGTGAGCCAAATTTGGGGAAGATTGGACAAAATGTGGAGGAGGAGGAGCAAAAATGGCAGTTAGATGTAAGTGTTTTAATAAAATAAGTTTGAACAAAATCCAAGATGGTTGACAGTAGGGTTGTCACGATACCATAAACATATCTTACAATACTATACCAGCTGAAGTATCATGATACCAAGTAGTATCACGACACCATGCAATAATGTGTTAATTCATAATTCAAATCTACAAAATGAACCAAATCTACAGAAATACATAGATATAAATGAAAACTGACAAACCAGATTTTCCTCTCAATAGTTTTTTAATGAGAATAAATAACTGGCTATTGGAAAAACCCAAGAGCAATCATACAATTGGCAAGCAATTTCAATGTGCCGCATATTTCATCTCTTGTTCCCTAGAGCAATGAAATCATGCAAATGGAAATTGTCCTCAGAGAACTAAGAATGAACACAACATTAAGAATAAATTTGGAAAGTAACTCGCTTACAATCAAACCTGGCTAATTTTACAGGGTTCGTACAGATGCTTCATAATGAAATGACAGGAGTTTCAAGGACTTTTCAAGCACAGTTTTTTTGTTTTGTTTTCAAGGACTATACAAGAGATATTGTCATGTTGTCAGACAATGGAATGAGTATGAAATAGTGACTGAAATGTGGCCCATTAAGACTACATGCTAACTAGTAGTCACTTCCAAGCCATTTCCAAGCTGCTGCTCTGCACTGCTAAAATCCTGATTTTATAACCACGACGTCCTCTGACAAAATCACCATACGTGTAAGTTAAAGACAACGGCTGTGCTGTGATTTCGGCTATATGTAAAATTATTCCTTCAGACAGAAAATTAGAAGCGAATAAATGTGCTGCTCCTCTCTGCCACTCACTGAACAGAGTAGCCGCAGACAGAGAGAGAGGTGTGCCTGCAGAGGGAAAGCACACAGCAGTTTTACACACAGCAGTTAGCGTAAAGTTAGCTCACTTGGTAGCAAACAGGAAATCTTTAAAGGTTAAGATAAAGAATCAAGTTTACATTAAGTGTTACTAACCTTTGTGTATTCTGCAAAAGCAGTGAGATGTATCGTTTTAGCGAAACTGCCACACAAACAATGCTTATGGTACTACTATATTGACGATACTACCGTTTAAAAAATACAGTGGCATCGGCGGTATTTTGAAGCTTTAGTATTATACTACCAGTATACTGTGCAACCCTAGTCGACAGGAAGTACACTTGAATTTCGGATGTTGGTGTGCGTTCACTTCAGCATACTCCAAGCAATTATAGGAAAAATGAACTGTGAATTTAGCACAAATTCTTCAAATGATATACAGTGGTGCATGAAAGTTTGTGAACCCTTTAGAATTTTTTATATTTCTGCATAAATATGACCTAAAACATCATCAGATTTTCACACGTCCTAAAAGTAGACAAAGAGAACCCAATTTAACAAATAAGATTGAAAAATTATACTTGCTCATTTATTTATTGAAAATAAATGGCAGGGTTGCAAGGAGAAAGCCACTGCTTTCCAAAAAGAACATGGCTGCCTGTCTGCAGTTTGCTAACGATCACGTGGACAAGCAAGAATGCTATTGGAAAATGTTTTGTGGAAGGATGAGACCAAAATAGAACTTTTTGGTTTAAATGAGAAGTGTCATGTTTGGAGAAAGGAAAGCACTGCATTCCAGCATAGGAATCTTTTCCCATCTGTGAAACATGATGGTGGTAGTATAATGGTTTGGGCCTGTTTTGCTGCATCTGGGCCTGGACAGCTTGCCATCATTGATGGAACAATGAATTTTGAAGTATACCAGTGAATTCTGAGGGAAAATTTCAGGACCTTCTGTCTGTGAACTAAATCGGTCGATAAAGTGGGTCATGCAGCAAGTCAACAACCCTAAATACACAAGTTGTTCTACAAAGAATGGTTAAAGAAGAATAAAGTTAATGTTTTGGAATGCCCAAGTCAAAGTCCTGACCTTAACCCAATAGAAATGTTGTGGAAGAACCTGAAGCAAGCAGTTCATGTAAGGAAACCCACCAACATCCCAGAGTTGAAGCTGTTCTGCACTGAGGAATGGTCTAAAATTCCTCCAAGCCGATGTGTAGGACGTTTAGTTGCAGTTATTACTGCACAAGGGTGTCACATCAAGCACCACTATAAGTTTAAAAAAAAAATGTTGTTACAGCTCTTGTGGTGCAGTCATGAAACATTTTGGGTAGATTCAGGGCATGGTCCTGAAAATAATTATCAAGTTAGTGTAGCTGCATTGCTGAGATACACACTCACATCCTGTTTTTTTTGCATTATACAGCATGTTACAAGAGAACAGTTTTGAATATCAAAATTCCTTTGAAAAATTTTGTTCAGACAGGTATGATGTGAGCCAAATTTGGTGAAGATTGGATGAAATTCAGAGGAGGAGTAGCAAAAATGACAGTTAAGCCAATGCCACACTAGCTGACTCCGAACAACTTGATTTGGGTGAGGGGTGTCACACTTAGCAACTGGTTTTGCTGATTTTGCCGTCCTCAGTTGGCAGCGGTTGCTATTTGTGCCTTGTCACACAAAGAAGTGCAGACAGCTTTGGACAAGACCACATTTGTGAGGTCGCATACAATACGGCTTGGCAATTCTCCAGCTGGAATTAGAGGTAATAACATTTTATTAGATAGACAGAATGCAAAAAAAAAACCTCAGAACGAGAATGAAGAAGAAAACTTAGTGTTGATCCGAACTGACAAGTGACGCCAGCTACTTCACCTTTATGTATGAACGGTGCTTCCTGCTCATTGTGTACTGCCTTGGCCAGGTGTACCTGCCCACTGACTGCCCAGAGATAATTTCAAACATGTCAGAAGCATTTTTCCAGTTGGTGAAGTGATTATCTCAGCAGGGAGTCCAGACAGTCAAGGGATTAATGACCTCCCTTCTACTGGCCGGCGATTAAGTAAACAAAGCTAAAACCTGAAAATCACTGGAAAAATCAGCTAGTGAGATGCTGGCTTTAGATGTAAGCAGTTTTAGCATGTTATTTTAAATTTTGACCAGTAGGTGGCACTGTCATGAAATTTGTTGCATTGCCTCAGGTCATGGTCCTGAAGATGGCTACTAGTTTTTTTCAGTGCTGAGTTTCAGTCGTTGCTGAGATACAGCCTCACTCCCTGTTTGGCAGCTTTGCTCAGATTTGTTGGGCCATTACGGGCATTACTCTGAAGATGACGCTCCAAATTTGGTGATGATTGGACAAAATTTGTGAAATAAAGATTTGATACAATCCAAGATTGAAAAAAATTGAAAATTGAAAATTGAAAAAAAAAACAAGGAATCAGAGGAAAAAATATTTTTGTTTCTAGCCCTTACAATTATTAGAAAAGTTATTTCACGAGTGAAAATTTGACCTGTTGGTGGTAGTAGAGGGTTTGAGATGGCGACTCCAAATTTGACTGTCCTCTACCTGTGTACCAAATTTCATGTGGGTCTATGGGCTGCCATAGACTTCAAGAGCGGAAGAAGAAGCAGAATAATAATAACACTAAAGGTTACAATAGGTGCCTATGCACCTTCAGTGCTTGGCCCCTAATAATAATAAGAAGAAGAACACTAACAAAGTCAGTAGGTGCCTATGCACCTAGGGTTCTTGGCCCCTAATAAAGTTTGGATAAGAAATTGGTAGGATGAGAATGTAGAGGTGCATATGAGAATTAAATTTTTTCATGTAGTACATGAGGAATCTAGCCACACCTTAGCAACCAACTGGAATGTCATAGCAACCACCTAACAACACTTTAGCAACCACCTGGAATGTCAGCAGCGTTTTAGCCTTTTAACCTTTACATGCTTAACTGTTAAATGTTTTAAAATCAGTGACAACAAAACACTGTAATCATTTTACTCTTTTAGTGTATTTATCAGGTTCTTTCAAGCCAACATCAAAATTTATTCACAGACTTCTAGTTTTGTTGGCTTGAAAAAGCTTTTTTTTTTTTCATTGTAATTTTTGTGCTTCTAATTTTGTTGGCTTGAAAAAGCCAACATTCTTTTCTTCTTAATCTTCTTCTCTTTGCAAATTTCTTCCGTTTTCACAGGTCACAATTTTTAACATAGAGCCAGGAAATTTGAAATCGTAGATCCTATAGGAATAGTGTGCTTGTGCTTTTGGGAAGGATTGGAATTACGGCTGTTGCATAGCAACTTTTCGAACAGCATTTTTTTTGCCTAGGAATACATTGGGAAAAAAAGTTAAACTGCTCTTATTTGTTCAATTCTCAAACTACAACCACCAAAATTCAAATGGTCAAATCTAGACACACCAGAACCCCCCCCCCCCCATGCCAAATTACAGACACATTGCTCTCATCTTTCTCTGTCCATCCTTCTTTCTTCCCCCATTCATTTTAACTAGGAAAAGCAAGGCTGGGTGATGTCATCTCCACTCTAGCTGTGAAAGAAAACTGTCTGAATTCACTGTTTCAATAAAACATTTTCCTCTAAAATTCACCTAAAAACTGCATTCAAGCTGTAAATGGTTAAGCTTTCAAAAACCACTAAATATCGAATCCTTTCAAAATATATTTTTAAGTTATGAGCGTTTGTTTGGCACTAGGGCAAGAAAACTGTCCCATTCACTTGCATTCAAAATCTGGCACCATCAGCTTTGGCTTTTACTAAACATTTGTGTTAAAAATGAATAAATAAATAAATAAATAATAAATAAATAAAAAACCATTAAAATACTTTTTTTTTTCCTGTTACACTCTTTTTTTTAATTATTATTAAATTTACTCTGTCTTCAACAATAACAAGCTATCTTACTTATTAGCAACCAACTGGGACCCTATAACAGCCACCCAGCAACACCCTAGCAACCAGCTGAGTTTCCTTAGCAATCAGCTAGCTACAACCTTGCAACTAACTGGGATCATATTGAAACCTCCTAGAAACACCATAGCAACCACCTGGGATTCCGTAACAGCCAAATAGGAACATCCTAACAACCAGCTGAATTTCCTTAGCAACCACCTAGCAACCAACTTGAATATGCTGGCAGTGTTAAAGTTGCTAGCATAGCCTTTTATACTTTACATGCTTAAGCGACCAACTAGGTTAGCATAGAACCACCTAGCAACACATAGCAACCACCTGGAATATCATAGCAGCATTTTAGCATTTTACCCTTTAACAATTCAATATTTTTAACATTTTAACCATTTAAGTAATGTTTTAGACCTTTAACATTTACATGCTTAACCGTTAAACGATTTAACAATTTAAAATCAGTGACAACAAAACATTGAAATATCATTGAACACTTCTAGCATTTTTAGAGGGCTCTGTTAAGCCAACATCCATAATATTTAGCCTTCAAGTTTTTTGTGCTGGCAGTATTTACTGTTTGCATTGTAATTTTTGTTCTGTTTTCTGTTATATTTGTTTGATTTTTGCCAGGAGAGCGCTTCAGTTGGCGAGGCAACTGAGGGATCAGGCAGTGGAGGCTCAGGCATGCTACAGCCTAGGCAACACCTACACTCTTCTGCAGGACTACGAGACAGCTATAGACTATCACCTTAAACACCTCATCATTGCCCAGGACCTCGGTGACAGGTACATGCAAACACACACACACATACACACACACCAGCACGCTACACTTCCCCAATACCTCTTAACTCCTTAAACTCCCACTCTACAGAAGTATATTTTTAATATAGAGTAATGTGAAAAATTAAGTACACCCCATGGAAATTGTTGGATTTTTTGACATATTTGGACAAGCAAACATTTGATCATCTTTGAAACAGTGCCTATTTATAAAGTTGATATACTTGAACAAAAATTACACCAAAAAATTAGCATTTTCAATCATTTATTCAACAGAAATATCAATAGATGTGATATTCTTCTGTGGAAAAAGTAAGTACACCCTTGGCCTCAGAAGCTACTATTGCCCCCTTTAGCAGAAATAACTTCTTGTAGGCGTTTTGCATAATTGTCCACCAGGCTTGTTGGAATGTTTGACCACTCTTCCATGCAATATTCTTTCAGCTGCAAGATGTTTGAGGGTTTTCTTGCATGTTCTGCCCGTTTCAAATCCCCCCACAACATTTCAACGGGATTCAAATCCGGGCTTTGACAAGGCCTTTCCCTAACCCTCCATTTTTTCTTTTTGAGCCATTCCTTGGTGGATTTGCTAGTGTGCTTAGGATCATTATCATGTTGAAAGGTCTTTTGGTTCAGCTTCAACTTTCAGACAGATGGCTTCACATTATCTCCAAGCACTCATTGATATGATGCAGAATTCATAGTTGAATCAATCAATGCAAGCTGTCCAGTCCCTGAGGCAGCGACGCAACCCCAAAGCAGCTTCTGATCACTGGCACCCAATCCTGAACACCTGGTTCAAATTATATGGATTTGAAGGTGTGATAAATGTAGGGGTGTACTTACTTTTTCCATGTGACTGACCTTTATTAATAGGCACTGTTTCGAAGAGGATCAAATGTTTGCTTGTCCAAATATGTCAAAAAATCAACAACAATTTTCATGGTATACTTATTTTTTCACATGACTGTATGGTCGAATGACTAGTTGATTAATCTAATCTGTCTCAGATTCAACTGGGGCCATATTCATCTACAGCCAATCAGATACAATTCTTAGAGATGTATGGATGCAGTCTCTGCTCTATAATAGTTAATATAGATGGATCTTTTCATCAGATAAAAATAACTATAAATTAGTCCATCAAAAACAATATTATACTCTATAATATTGAATGAGGTACAAATCTGAAGGATTTAAGGAAGGAGTCCTACTTTCTTTTTAAGTCATGTGTTAATTTTTAACACACCTGCTTGTCTAGTTAAGGACAACACATTTTGTGTTGCTTCCAACACAATCCGTGTGTTAGCATTTTTAACACATGCTGTGTGTTAAATATTTCCATACAAAGATGTGTTAAATATAACACAAAAATAACACGTTGTTTACACTTTTTTTCTTATACTAAAATTCTACTAAAATGCTTACAAAGTAAACAAACAATTGCATGAAATTCAGGTGACATTTATTAAAATCATTTACGGCATTTGGCAGACGCCCTTATCCAGAGCGACTTACATTTATTTAATTTATATGTCTGAGCAATTGAGGGTTAAGGGCCTTGCTCAAGGGCCCAACAGTGGCAGCTCACGACCTTCCGATCAGTAACCCAACGTCTTAACCACTGAGCTACCACTGCCCGCTTATTAAAACATTTGACAGATGTAAGAATTGGAGTTGCCGCATCTTCTTACAGATCTCCCTGCCAGCTGGGAAGACAAGAGTCCCATTTCCTTCCATTTGAAAAGCTGTAAAAGAGCAAAAAGAGTGCTCATTAATTGCTTGCTACAAAATATGGACTAATACCTTTGGGCTTCAACTGAGAAACTGCGTTACAGAATCCCAAATTGTGTAGTTTTGGAAATGTGACGTCCACTCTCATAAATAAAATGGCGCTGTAGACACACCAGTGTCTAACGTTTATGATCCATCTTAGGTAAAAAAGCTCTACACTGGACATCAGGCTTTGTGAAAAGTTGTGATGTTCTAGAGCAAAACTAACAGCATATCTGGACCCAGCATCTAAGTATTAGTAAGAAACAACTATCAGATCCTATTCAGCAAATCTGATGCAGGGCGGCGTAAACATTCACTTTGGGGCGAGTTTAGATTTGGATGATGACGTCTGCACTGCAGTCCACAACATGATTGGACAATAATTTAACACGTTGTGTTGGTCACAATATTTTTTAAACACATTTAATGGATAATTTAACACAACATGTTGAAATAGTAATAACACAAAAAGTGTGTAGGATATTAACACATCAGACATAGATAATAGATAAGCTATAAACCAATAGACAAAAAATAGGAAGAAACCCACACAAGTTGACTAGTCCAACCAGCTGTTAGATGATCGTGTAGTCGATACCATTGGATCCATTGGAACCAACAATGGATACACATTTGAAATACAACCAGTCACTGCATATACTACTTCATGTGCATATATGCGTGTATTTACTTGTGTGTGTCTGTGTGTCTGTGTGTGTGTTAGGGTTGGTGAAGGACGTGCCTGCTGGATTTTAGGTAATGTGTACACAGCCCTCGGGAATCATGTCCAGGCCATGCACTTTGCAGAGAGACATCTGGAAATCTCTAACAAGGTACACACATCCAGGTGCAAGTAAACAAGTCCTTTTTTCCAAGTTTACTAGAAGTGGTAGTGGTAAATTGTAGTAATAAAAGAGAAACTACAGTGAGTTTTATGAAAAAAGTAGCGAAAACTTTCTTTAATTTGATTATTTTTATCTTTTTTTTAAGGTTAAATAGTAGAATAGAGCACTTTCTGTCCCCACCCCTTAATGACAGCGGAAGACCACAAGCCACTGGGACTATCTGCACTTGCTCCTAAGGAGATATACTAAATTTGAAGGCAAAACATCAAGCCTTTGCTGAGATATTGCCTCACTTTTTCATTAGACCTCCCAATTTGCAAATAAAGTCAGGTCTTGTTTTTTAACTTTAGATTTCGTTCCTAAATTTGTGAAACATTTTATGTCAATACATAAAAGTGTTGCCAAGATATGGCTTCACTTCCTATTTGGCGACATAGCCATCAATATTCGTTTGCAGGTTATAGATGGAATGTCACATACATATAAAAAATCTGAGAAACTATTTTTTTGGACTGTTCTGATGCTGTGGTCCAAATTTCATGATATTTAGACAAAATTTGTATGAGAAGTGTCGTGGAAATCCACCAATAAGAATTTGAAGAGACAGAACTCAAAGCATGTATTACTTTATTAGTAAGATTCTCAAGAACCGAGAAGCACTCTGTGACACATCAAGAGCACTTCTGCTGAGGCTGAGGTTACAGTGGGTATTTATAGGATTTATTAGACATGACTCAGACTCAATATCATAATCACGAAACTCTAATCACGAAATAGGATCTCGTTTATGTAGGAACAGGATCTAAAAAAGTGCTTACATTACTAAACAGAGGATACATAAGTTAAAATAGATAATTAGACTGGGTGAACTTTTGTTCAACAGTGTTATAAGTAGAAAACAGGAACAGAACCACACTCATGGTTCTTGAGTCAAACAATACAGAAGTTCACAATTAGAAGTTCACATTCTAAATGTGAATACATGTTCAACTATTAGTTCACATAGTCAGGTAATATATTATTGATTATATTAGGTATTATATTATTATTAAATATTGATTCCCTGTCATTATTGATTATACAGATGGTACTCAAATGATTTTAATGTAATTCAGTTCAATCACATGGAACAGATTTGAATTAAGTAATGAATCAATCAATATTTCATTATTATATATAAATATTTTCTCTTTTAGCATTGCCTACAAGACCACACTAAATGTATGATGCTGACACAACACACACACACACACACACTTTCTCTCTCACACACTTCTTTATTTTTATACCGTCTGATATTTGAACTGTACACATTCTATAACATGTTGGGTACACTTCACGTTAACATTATTTCAATCTTACTTCTGTGACACATTTATAATTCATATATTGTGCTTATGTCACATCAGGGTAATTATAACAGCAAGCATAAATATGTCTTTTAGCACTAACTTTTACAACTAACGTCTTACTTCATAATAAATTTACACAGATTGTTACAGACACAGATCAAATGTATGCATTTATATAAAATATAACCGCTTGAATGTGATATACTTGCAAACGCGTACATGCACACACATCTTTATTTTGTACTGTCTGATATTTGGACTTCAGTCTCTAGCCATTTTACACCTCAAGTTGGCAATATTTCTTCATTATTATATATATATAGAGAGAGAGCCGATTAGTGGCATTAAAATGAACACTGTATCTATTTTCCTTCATTAAAAATAACAAATATAATTTGGGGCAGTGACGTCACGCTCCACCCCATGCTGTCCAAATTGCTCCAAAGTGGTGCCGTTTGTTTGTGCTTGATTTGTGCCAGATTTTGCCATTAAAAGAAACCCTGTAACTATGATCTGTAGTCGTAGTGGCTCATCGGGAGAATTCCCGGTGGCCCACTCATAAATTGGGCCTGCAGACGTACCACTCGCCCGCTTTCTCTCCGTACCTCACACACACATGCAGAAAAAGCATATGTGTTACATTATTGCGTGACTGATAACTAAAGTAACTAATTACATTACGTTTGTATTTAAAGTAGCGCATCACTTAAAAAGTGCCGTTTTCTCACGTCACTTGGCTCAGAGTGCACGGGCTCTCTCTCGGGTCGTGGCTACATTATCACTGCAGGTGTGCGTTATTTTCTAATAATTCAACGACCCGTCGTCAATTACTTCCTTACATGTTCCTTAAGTTTTAAACTTATATATTCTTCTCAATTGTTAAACAGTAAACATTTGTTTTTTTCTTTTTAGACAGGTGAATGCGTTGGCGAGCTAACTGCTAGTATGAGTGTGTCTGACTTCCAGACTGTCCCCGGCCACAGTTACAGTACAAACAATTCTGTCTTGTCAGAGAACAAAGAGATTGACTATAACCTGCATGGTAAAATATCTACTCTGTAACTCCTCAGTACCATAGCATACAGTTGCAATCAGAATTATTCAACCAACCCCCATAGCAAATCAGGTTTACTGTCAAAATTTACAGACTTTCAGCTGTCTGCAATGAACAAATCAAACAAAAGCAATTGAAATAGTTCAACACAACGAATGCTTCAAGTGGTTTCCCCAAATTCAACTGAAAATGCGACTTATAATGACTTCTCCAGTCTCAAAATTATTCAACCCCTTCATGGCAAGCCTCTTTAGTACTTAGTAGAGCACCCTTTTGCTGTTATGACCTGCTGCAAACGAGATGCATAGCCAGACACCAGCTTCTGGCAGCGTTCCTGAGGAATCTTAGCCCATTCCTCATGTGCAATGGCCTCCAGTTCAGCAATAATCTTGGGTTTGTGTGCTGCAACCACCTTCTTCAAATCCCCCCAGAGATTTTCTATGGGGTTCAAGTCAGCTGACTGATGGCCACTGTAAAATCTTCCAGGACTACTCGACTGCAACCAAGCCTTGGTGGAATTTGAGGTATGCTTGGGATCATTGTCCTGTTGTAAGGTCCAATGACGCCCAACCTTCAGCTTCCTCACAGACCGCATGACGTTTTCTCCTGGGATTTACCTGATACTTCAATGAATCCATCTTGCCTTCCATGCGCCAGTTTCCAGTGCCAGAAGATGCAAAGCAGCTCCAGAGCATCACCGAGCCACCACCATGCTTGACTGTGGACAGAGTGTTCTTTCTTCATTCTTCTTCCTCCAGACATACCGCTGATCCATCGTGCCGAAAAGTTCCACAGAAGAGAATCCCAAAACTTCTGTGGCTTATTTATATGATTTTGAGCATATTGGAGCCGAATTTTCTTGTGCTTTTGGGTCAGTAGTGGTGTACATCTTGGAGTTCTGGCATGGAAACCTACTGCGTTTAGTAAGCGCCTTACTGTGCTCACTGAAACCTCAGTGCCTGTTGCCACCAAGTCTTGCTGCGGGTCTTTGCAGTCACTTGAGGGTTTTTCACAACCTGCCTTTTCAGAAATCTGGTTGCAGCCGTTGATAGCTTCCTTTTTCTGCCCTGTCCAGGTAGTGTAACCACTGTTCCCTTAACTTTGAACTTGCGAAATATGCTTCCAACGGTGTCACTAGGAACATTCAGTGCCTTCGTATCCTATCTTTTTGTATCCTGTTCCTTGTTTGTGAAGGGCAATGATCTCTTAACTTTTTGGACCATTCTTTTCATCTTTCTAACATGCAGTCAAATGTGACACTCAACAAACCCCTAGCCAGTTCAGGTATTTCATGTTGTGGCGAGGAGGAGGGAGTGGCCAGGCTGTGAGGACGCACACCTGGCACTGATTTGTCTAATCAGTGGAAGAGAGAGATAAAGTCTGGTGCCAAAACCTGGGAAGGAGGAGGGACGTGCTGTCAAAGAGCTCTCGCTGCTGTGGGAGGATCGCGATGCTGAGAAGGCGGTGGTGCTGGAGCGGATGCTGAGGAGGACGGACGCTGCCATCTGCCAGGATGTGGAGGAACCGCTGCCGTCCGCCTGAAAGGGGAGGAGCGGTTGCCGCCCGCCAGGGGATGGAGGACCCGCTGCTGTCTGCCGTGGAAGCGGAGATGTGGTTGCCGTCCACCGGAAAAGGGGAGGAGCCTGCCTTCCGCCGGGGAAGCAGAGATGTGGCTGCCATCCGCCTGAAAAGGAGAGGAGCCGTAGCCGTCCAGCGGGGAGGCGGAGGTGCGGCTGCCATTCGCCGGAAAAGGGGAGGAGCCGTTGCTGCCCGCTCGGAAGTCCAGTGCCATTGCTCGGCGTCGTGGGAGATCGCTTCCCAGCTGGCTGAGAAACAGATGACAGTGATGAGTGTTTTTTCTCTCTCTCTCCTCTCTTTCTCTCTGGCTCTCTCTCAGGCTTGCTTCTTCTCTCTCCCCTCTTCCTCCTCCTCGTCTCTCCTCTCGCTCACAGGTAAAGTGGCAGCACCGCCCTCCCAAAAGGGTGGCGGCGGAGGACTGTGGCGAGGAGGAGTGGCCAGGCTGTGAGGACACACACCTGGCACTGATTTGTCTAATCGGTGGGAGAGAGAGATAAAGGAGCGTCTGGAAGCGCCGGGGAGAGAGATGCATGTGCATTTTGTGTTCAGTTTGTGTGTTTTATGTTCTGTTTCAGTTTCATTTATTATTAAACTTTGTTTATCTTCAGCCGGTTCCCGCTTCCTCCTCACCAGCTCAAGCACACCTGGTGCAACTAATGAATCCCTTGATTAGTTGCATCAGATGTGCTTGAGACAACACCTGTTTTGCATATTTGTGCTGTTGTGATGGATTCTATTCAGGGAGTTGAATAATTCTGAGACTAGAGAAGTCAATATAAGTTGCATTTTCAGTTGAATTTGGGGAAACCACTTGAAGCGTTTGTTGTATTGAACTATTTCAATTGATTTTGTTTAATTTGTTCATTGCAAACAGCTGAAAGTCTGTAAATTTTGACAATAAACGTTATTTGCAATGGGGTTTGAATAATTTTGATTGCAACTGTAGTTGTCAATCATAATAATAATAATAATAATAATAATAATAACCTTCATTTTACAATAATATCAGATAGCGCAACATAATGTGGAGTAACAAGAGCATAGCCAGTCTTAGAGTTTGTCTTTGTTTTTCCAGGAGCAAGACCCAGGATGAGCAGACGCTACAGCATGGAGAATTTGGAGTTGATGACGCTTACACCAGAAAAGCTCAAAGTGATTGCAACCTCATACACAACCTGATCAACTTCAAAAAATGATGAAATTATCGTCAACTGATAATATAAAAACTAAAAACTTCATCTGCTACCACCAGTGCAGACCAATCCCACAACACCCCCAGCTAACACACATACTTTATTAAGACAGTTCAACATGACAGTTCCTCTCAGTTTTTTAGAAATGTATGTGTGTGTGTGTGTGTGTGTGTGTGTGTGTGTGTGTGTGTGTGTGTGTGTGTGTGTGTGTGTGTGTGTGTGCATGCATGCATACGTACTTGTGTATTATATCTATATGCACACGCACACATACATTTCTAAATAACAGAAATGATCGTCATTTGATTTGTTCTTTGCATTTGGTCTTTTACAGTGTCAGAAGTGGGGCAATGAGGTTCTATGTACGCAGTCAAAGACCAAATTCTCCTCCAAATTCTTCTTTATGAATCGTCTGCGAGGGAAAAAGAACAGCTCCATTAAAGTTTTGCAAGACACCAGCAACACTCTGAAGACCTCTCAGAAGCAGCCTGTTCAGAAAGTGAGTCTCTGTCGATCACTTTGTATGGCTGATGGGTAATTTTTTGACAGTTAGAATATTGTATAAGCATTTAAGGTTATTCATAGGGTATGGATGCACAAGTTACATATTAATTTTTAATGATTACTCATTCTACAGCTTGCAAGTCTTCTACTACAGGTCCTGCACTGACTTAAATGTACCAGTAAATATCAATTTTATGCCAGTGTGAATGATACTTTGAATTCTGAATATTTGCTTCAGTCAAGATCTTTAATTACTTACTGGATGTAATTTATTACATGTGTAAGACAAATTGCAAGAGCTTTTCTTTCTTTGACTTCATGTAGTGTGTGAGTGCGGATATGTTGGGTGACGAAAGCTTCCTTGATCTGCTGAGTCGTTTCCAAGGCAACAGAATGGATGACCAGCGCTGCTCTTTTCAAAAGGAGCTGGTCTGCCAGTCCACTGCTGCCTCTAACCCCTCCTCCTTGTGTTCATCTTTGCCCAAAAATATGAAAAAATGTAAGTGCTAATTCCTTCATGCTTGATTGTGGAATATTATTGATCATCTTGGGGCTCCACAGCTGTTTAACTGCTGTAGTCTGGAGTACCAAGGGGAGGTGGTCGGGTTGGTTCGACTTTTTTGAAATGGTAGATGTAAATACAATGCCAATAAAGGTGGACGTGTTTGGGGGTTCAAGCTACAGTACACCATATCACCAAATTTGTGGACACCTGACCATACACACCTGACAACATAACGTATGTCATTCCTGATTTAGTCCTTACTTTAATGTAGGGTTGTCAAAAGTACTTGTACTTCGGTACCAAGTCGGTACTAAAAAATTAAAAAGTTGACAGTAGCAGATTTTCACAAGTACCGGTAGTACTGAGTACCGGGTCAACCCGGTACTGATGCGCTGTGTGACAGGTGGTCGGTCGGGAACTTTTCACAGGTGCACCGTGCAGTTATGGTAGCGGTTGCATTATGGATGTTGTAGTATAGTTTAATTCAAGTGTAGGATTACAAAAAACATCCTCGTTTTTGTTTACTTAATGGTTAGCATACACGCGTGTAACGCTAATACGGTCATGTGTCCTTATTAAACATTTAATTCTTTTAAAAACATCCGCAGACCGCCACGTTGTTAAGTGTAAATCTATGCCATGTACACAGCTGCTGTGTTTATGTAGTCACTCATACGATATATCTTTGGAAAGCTAAGATTCTTGTGCTTCGATTGATATAAACCATCACTTACAAAACTGAGGCAACTCACCTATGAAGCCTCATAATAGTCCACTGATCCATAACATCCCCACAAAAACAGTCTTCACTGGCAAAGGTCCAAACCATCCAATTAAGTAAAAATATTGAGTCCAAAACACATTATTACATCAATAAATACCCACAGACTATTGCTGAGTCATTTCAAATTATAGGCAGATGAGCCTAATCTTTCAGGTTTTCTCTGTTTTCTCTGCCTAACGAGTGGCAAGTGTTTCGTTTCAGAGATTTATTTACATAGTTTGTATTTTTTGCTTGTAATTTATTTAGTTATTATTTACTTGAAGGGAAAAAAACCTAAGACCAAAACTTAAAGCATTTTTCAGAAATACTTGAAATATACAAATACATTTGTTTTCATTTATTTTAATATTTAATTTTGTAAATAAGAAGTGTGTGTTGTTCAATTATGGCATATTTTTGTGTTTTGCATGCTTGTAATTTTTTTGTTTATTTATTTTTAGACCTTTAATTACTTATGGGAAAAAAAAACTCGAAACACTGAAATACTTGAAGTATACAGAATGCCATTTTTTTTTTTTTTAAAAATATGTTTTATACTGATATTTAACTTTATTAATAAAATAGTGTGATGTTCATTTAGCATGTTTTTGTGTTTTGCTTTGGTACCGAAATTAGTACTGAGTACTGTGGAATTTTACTGGTATTGGTACCGAATACCGAAATTTTGGTACCGTGACAACTGTACTTTGATATTATAATAATCTCCACTCATCTGGGAAGGCTTTCCACTAAATTTCGGAGCTTGGCTGTGGGGATTTGCCCATTCAGCCACAAGAGCATTAGTGACATCGGTCACATCATATTTTAATGAACCTCGCTTTGTGCACACGTGCATTGTCATGCTGCAAACATGTTTGGGCTAGGCCTTTTAGTTCCAGTGAAGTGTAAATGTTATGTTCTACATCACACAAAGACATTCCATACAATTGTTTGCTTCCTACTTTGTGACAACAGTTGGGTAAGGCCCACATACGGGTGTGATGGTCAAGTGTCCATAAACTTTTGGCCATATAGTATATATTTCTTTTAGTCAGGCCCCTGAAGTGTGCTGTATAGGATAGTGTGCTGTCTCATTAAAAACAGGTTTAATATTTTAGAGTGAAAGTGGTTGTATTTGAAAAGTCAGCAAAGATATAGCAGGTTGTAAATTCCAGAACTCACAGGTAAATTAATCATCCTCATTTATCTTTGCTTTTTCCACAGCTTTTTCAGAATCTGCAGTATCGCCAGGCAAGGACACGTTTCTAGGAGTCTTGGCTACTGCTCATAGTCGGAGGCTAGAGGATCAGAGGGCTGTAGGAAGTGTGCCTGCCTTGTGCAAATTCCTGACAAACCAGAACAGCAGCAGGCAGATTGTCCTCAGCCAGCTCATGGCCAACACTGACACCTCTGAACCTGATGATCACTTCTTTGACATGCTGGTGAAGAGCCAGGTGAGAATCAGCAAGTTATTATTGCCTGTTTGTAATTACATTTGTAATTATATGACTTTCAGGTTCAGTAAATAATTACTTTTCAAAAACACTAATAGGATAAAGTTATGTTCATGAATTAAGAGATAGGAGGAAAGGTAATTATATAAGGAATCAGGAATTATAGAAAATAGGATAGGATATAAGATTCCTATCACTAGATAGGTAAAGTTTGTCACGACAAACTTTGACAATGGCTTGACAAAGCCAGTCTGAAAGTTTGAAACTGTTTCATAAGCTTAAAGATAGTTTGAAGTTTAAAGTAAGAGAGAAATAAAGAAAGGGTGACAGCCAGACAGTTACTGGTAGAAAGATAAATGACAAATAGAGTGATACAAGTAGAAAGTCAGATGGAGTAAAAGAGTGATACAGGTAGATTGATAGAAAGAAATATGGAGAGAGAGAGAGTGTGTGTGTGTGTGTGTGTGTGTGTGTGTGTGTGTGTGTGTGTGTGTGTGTGTGTGTGTGTGTGTTGTGGAGAGAAGAGGGGCTTCAGTCCTTGCGCACACAGGTGTGTGTGAGTTTTAACAGTTGTAGTTTGAAATCTTGAACATTCCATGCCAGGCTCTGAACTTTCCGTCAATGTAAGTGTATAGGAGTTTTGGGGATTTGATCATCCTCTATGGGAAAACCATAAGTCCAATCAATTAGAAAAAGTATAGTATAATCAGTCTGAACAGCTTGACGGACTGTGCTGAGTTTGGTGGAAGTATCTTGAAAGGAGCCGGACAGTGAGAAATTTTTAATGGAAATCAATGGGAATTTTAGCCAATTTGAGCTTCCTTAATAGGAAAACTGTAATCAGTTAGAAAAGTCATAGCACACTAAGTCAGAAAGCTCTGGGAGCAGTAGCGTTTAGAAATTTTGTTTCTCAGAAGTAGAAGAATAACTAGAGCCTACATTTTCTGAAGAAAATGTGAGTGGCGCTTGCCCATGCTCACCGACATGCAGCTGCACATGTCGGTCAGTAGGAGGAGCTTCATGTGTGTATGTGTATGTTGAAGCATGACTAATTTGACCAATACTGGAAGCTGTAATGTTTGTATTTTACTCAAATTTTTAATATAATGGGCTTTATGGCAGTCCGTTCATATGCATGTGAGGTCACTAGAATACCTATAATGCAATTATCCTCACTGACCCAAACGTTTTGATATGTCACATGTCTATGTTGCGGTATTTTTGTGATTCCACTTATTTGGGGGGTTAATGCACACGTGACATGCACGTGATATGTATGTGATGTCGCAAGAATACCCATAAAGCAATTTGGGATTCCACTTATTTTGGGAAGAATAATAATAACTGGAATTGACATTTTCTGAAGAAAATGAGTGGTGCTTGCCCGTGCAAAATTTGACACCAACATGCAGCTGCACATGCATTAGGGTAGGCTACATGTGTGTGTGTTTGTTGAAGCGGGAGTTTGACATATCGATATCTGAAAAGATTGTATTTAACTCAAACTTTTAATATAATAGGTTTTATGGCAGTCCGATTGTGGCATACCCATACCACAATTCTCCTCATTGGGCCAAGCATTTTGATATGTCACATGTCTATGTATGTCGTTTTGTGATTCCAATTATTTTGTGGGTTACCGTACACGTGCTGTCAAATTTTGGCCTAATTTTGAAGTATGTTTGTCATAAGTTTTGAACCGTTTGTCACTTGAACCGTGGCAGCACTTGGCCCAAGTTTGGTCGGAATGTTCCTGTGACATTTCCCAGTCAGTTTGCCAAATTTCACAACTTTTTACCAGACGGTTCTAAGGGGTGCCATAGACATCCTAGACAGAAGAAGAAGAATTAAAGCTGCAAGCAGCATTTCCGGGGCCTTGGACACAATGGCAGCTAGGGGGCGGCATCAAAATTCCATTCAATAACTTTTGTGTGGCTTCATCTGAAGTTGATATGAGTGAGGTTTCATAACAATTAGACAACATTTGTAGGAGGAGTAGCAAAAAAATGAATTTCAATGAATTTCAAAATGGCTGACACCACATTTTTTTAGTGTGGGTGTGTGTTCACTTGGGCCTATACCAGGGAATCATAAGAAAGTAGAACTGTGGATTTAACTTCACCACTAGGTGGCTCTGGAGTGAAACTTCTAGGGTACATTCAGGCCGTGGTCGTGAATATACATAAGTTTGGTGCTGATATGTAAATGCATCGCAGAGATATGACTTAGGAACCTGTATTTTGCCTTTGCAGGTACATTGCAGGAGAAAGTCTTCAATATCAAAAATCCATCTGATAAACTTTGTGCAGACAGGTCTTGATGATATGATCCAAATTTGATGATTTTTGGGTGTAATTTGTAGGAGGAGTAGCGAAAACATTGATTAGATTTAAGCATTTAATACGTGTCATTGAAACTTTTCACCTCTATGTGGCGCTGTCAGGAAATTTGTTGCATAGCCTTAGGTCATAGTCCTGAAGACATGTACCAAGTTGCATGACAATGTGTAAATTTATTAATGAGATACAGCATCACTACTTGATTGGTGATTTAATCGCCAGATTTGTTGGCTTATTACAAGCAAACAGTATCGAAAATCAAAATTCCATTCAATAACATTTGTCATTTTTCACATCAAATTTGGACAAAATTTGTAGAAAGCATAGCGAAAAAACAGTTTTTTAAAAATCCAAGATGGCAGAAATTGACATCATATGGTCCACTGAACTCAGCATGATCCAAGGAATCTAAGGACACTTGGCATTAAAATTTTTGGCCACACAGTTCAAAAGTTATGGGAATAAAATACTTTGAAATTGGCCAAACTTTGACCTGTTGGTGGCGCTAGAGCTTTGGGAACTTTGGGCCCAGATTTGGTGTATTTGCAGCTGTCTTCGATTACAGCTGGTGTATTCAGCCCCTAATAATAATAATAATAATAATAATAATAATAATAATAATAATAATAATAATAGTATTTCTGAAATACTCAAACCAGCCCTTCTGGTACAAACATCCGTGCCATGATCAAAGTCACAAAGACACTTTTTCTTCATTCTGATCTGATTTCCTTATCAACATTTGACATGCATACCTCCTACACTGTACTGTGAGTTCTGCCTGTTAATCTATCAAGGTTTAATTAAGGTTTAGTTAAGCAGTCCTCTGCATAACTTGGTAAATACTACATTTATTAGACAGACTGACTGGAGCTTGCCTAGGCGATTGAATGTTTTTGTTCTACTCTTCTCCTGATAGTGATGTGCATGCTCTGCTCTAAGGAATTAAGGAATTATTTGATAATAATGAACTTGTTTTTCTCATGTCAAGTTGCCCTTCACACATAGACCACAATTCAGAGTCGCTTCTCCAAGTTACATAAAGACCAGTATTATAAAACATATGCAATATAAAATCTATTTTCTGATTATTTTCCACAATTCTCTCCTCTGACCAATCTATTGATCACAATGATTTCCATAACCAGTAATAATCAGAAAAACCCCTTCATAACTCCAATCGAAGTGGGAAAATTCCTGCCTTACCTGCTTTGTGCAGGACAGTGTGTTCACCACCTGGGTTCAATAGAGGACTAGAACATTTACTGACACCATCGTGTGGTTGCTTTCGAACATAGCATGTTACCACAATAGTTTCTCAGCAGCTGACATCCTGTCTCTCCTGCTGGCAAAGAGAGGTTGAGGGTGGGGCTTGTTCTCTTTTTGAGCTCACTTCACCTTGGCCTGCCCCTCCTACCAAGCAGTTACTTGGAATAGGGCTATATTCAACTAGATTTCCTCCTTCACTTCTGGGTGGAAAGCCTGGGGCAGTTCTTGCCTTTAAACATCATACAGTGGGTATAGAAAAGAATCACCCCCCTTTAAATAATCACATTTTGTTGCTTTTCAGCCTGAAATGAAGACGGACACAGTTTTTGTTTTATCCAGCTGTATTTACTCAGTGCAACTTATAACATCCAAGTGAAAGATATAACACCAACATGTCAGAATTTTTTTTTTTTAATTTAAAAACAGAATCACTTAGTTGAAAAAAGGATCACCCCCTTGCTTTAATTTGCTTTAATTTGCCTTAATTTTTTAATTACAGCCTTTAGTCTGTTGGGATATGTCTCTACTAACTTTGCATATCTAGACTTTGCAATATTTGCCCACTCTTCTTTGCAGAACTACTCAAGTTCAGTTATATTTTATGGTGACCGTTTGTGGACTGCAGTCTTCAAGTCATTCCACAGATTTTCAATGGGGTTTAAGTCTGGGCTCTGACAAGGCCATGCAAGGACATTCACCTTTTTCTCCTTCAACCACTGTGTGGTCAGTTTTGCTGTTTTGCAGTTTTGTCAGTGAGGCTTTTTTCTTGCAACCCTCCCATACAAGCCAAATTTGTGGAGAATTTGTGATATTGTTGTCACATGCACACAATGACCACTCTTTGTCATAAATTCCTGCAACTGCTTCAGAGTTGCTGTAGGCCTCTTGGTAGCCTCTCTGACCAGTTTCCTGCTGGCTCTTTCATCCAGTTTGGAGTGACGTCCTGATCCAGGGAGGGTCTGTGTTGTACCAAATACCTTCCACTTCTTAATAATAGACTTCACTGTGCTCCTAGGCATTGATAAAGGCTTTGAATTTTTTTGTATCCACCTCCTGACGTGTGCCTGTCCACAACTTTATCCCGGAGATCTTTTGACAGTGCCTTGCCACGCATACTTGATCGTTTGCTTCAGTTGCACTACAAAATGCTCCAGGAAAGCTCTTTTCATGTTGAGCTAATCAAAATGACCACAGCTGATCACAGTTGAAAGTCAAATGGCTTTATGTGTCATTGAGAAGGTGATTAGCTATACCTGATTGAGATTACAAGTCATTTTTAGGAGTAGGGTGATCCTTTTTTCAACTCAGTGATTCTGGTTTTTTTTTTTTCTTTTCTTTTTTTTCTTTTTTTTCTGACATGTTGGTGTTATATCTTTCACTTGGATGTTATAAGTTGCACTGAGTAAATACAGCTGGATAAAACAAAAACTGTGCCCGTCTTCATTTCAGGAAATGAAAAGCAACAAAATGTGATTATTTAAATGGAGGTGATTCTTTTCTATACCCACTGTATCTCCTTCCAGTTATATTCCCTCTTCTTCTATTATCATGTCGAGGCCCTTATGTCGAGGTTGGGATATGTGAGGCGTTCCTGTCAGTTTAGCTGATGCGTCTGGCTTCAAAGACTCCACCTCTTTTGTTCTTTACTCTCCTTTTCATGTTATCAATTTCCCCTTTTCCACAGCATGTCTTGGTTCTGCTGCTCTCTCTTTTCTTTAGCTTTATCCTTCAAGAACTGTAAAACTCTTAGCTTCTTCTGAGCACTTCTGCAATGCATAAGGGGTAAAACATGCCAATTTTGGGCCACTTGGAAATGCCATTAGTCTAAGCTGTCTGTTTTTTAGTAATATATTTCTCTTCTGAGGGATATCACAAACCTCTTCCAACAGGGTCTTCATTGTTCCCTAAGCCTAACTATGCCCTTTCTATTTATATTTTGGGGTCTTGCCAAATTAGTTTACAGAAAATGTCTTCTACGGTTTCTCCTATTTTTCTCCTACAGCCTGTCCAGAGGGTAGCCACTAGTCTCTTTTTCCAACTAATAAGTCTTTTGGTGATCCAGATCTCACCTCTAAGTGGGATAGGGATAGGGGTTGGATATTGTAGGCTGGGATGTCTATGATGTGTTGGGTCACTGTCTTCATCCACTACAGGTGCATCTCAAAAAATTAGAATATCGTGGAAACGTTCTTTTTTTCTCCATAATTTAATTCAAAAAGTGGAACTTTCATATATTCTAGATTCATTACACCTACAGTGAAATATTTCAAGCCTTTTTTTTGTTTTAATCTGGATGATTACGGCTTACAGCTCATGGAAATGAGATACTGGAAAAATGCAGTATCTCAAAAATATTAGAATAAAGAATTTATAATACAGCAATGTGGACCTGAGAAGACTCTAATCAGCTAATTAACTCAAAACACCTTTTTACTCAAAACCCCGTTGCTCAGTGGCCCAAAGTCCTCTTTTCAGATGAAAGTGAATTTTGCATTTCATTTGGAAATCAAGGTCCCAGAGTCTGGAGGAAGAGTGAAAAGGCACAGAATCAAAGGTGCTTGAAGTCCAGTGTGAAGTTTCCACAGTCAGTGATGATTTGGGGTGCCATGTCATCTGCTGGTGTTGGTCCACTGTGTTTTCTCAAGTCGAGAGTCAATGCAGCGTCTACCAGGAGATTTTAGAGCACTTCATGCTTCCATCTGCTGACAAGCTTTATGGAGATGCTGATTTCCTTTTCCAGCAGGACTTGACACCTGCCCACAGAGCCAAAACTACTAGTAACTGGTTTGTTGACCATGGTATTACTGTGCTTGATTGGCCAGCCAACTCTCCTGACCTGAATTTTGTCAAGAGGAAGATGAGAGACACCAGACCCAACAATACAGACGAGCTGAAGGCCGCTATCAAAGCAACCTGGGCTTCCATAACACCTCAGCAGTGCCACAGGCTGATCGCCTCCATGCCACGCCCCATTAATGCAGTAATTTGTGCAAAAGAAGCCCCGACCAAGTATTGAGTGCATAAATTAACATACTTTTCAGAAGGTCGACATTTCTGTATTATAAATTCTTTATTCTAATATTTTGAGATACTGGATTTTTGATTTCCCTGAGCTGTAAGCCGTAATCGTCAAGATTAAAATAAAAAAAGGCTTGAACTATTTCACTTTATGTGTAATGAATCTAGAATACGTGAAAGTTACACTTTTTGAATTAAATTACGGAAAAAAACGAACTTTTCCATGATATTCAAATTTTTTGAGATGCACGTTTATGTTACCACAGTCTATATTTGATACTAATATCCAGGCAGAAATGGGTTATCTGACCTTAGCTCCAATCTCACTCTGCAATAAAGTGTCTAAGATGTCACTTAGGTTTCCTGCAGTCCACATTTCTTTCCACAAGTCCATACCACAAAGTCCTGTTGTTCTAGGTCTAAGTCAACTATCAGTTTTGTCAGATTATACCACTGAGTAAGTCTCCACAGTTCACTGTTTATGTCCTCTGATGTCTGATATTGGTCCACTCTGTCCCTAAAACATGTTTTTTCTAGCCTAAAATGGGTTCTTTGTCCTCTTGTGGACTAATTCTATCTCTTGCTGTGATGTTACTGACATTACTTATTATCTTATTATTATTATGGTCTTTCCATAACCAGCCACAAAACACCACCTACAGCATAAAAACTACAATAAACCAAAGAATAAAAATGACATTTTCTCTAATCGTTTAACACAAATATTTATATTTTATCAAGGTGCTGATTATGACCCAGCCGTTAGTAAAAAAAAAAAAAAAAATTTTTTTAATTAATTAATTCAAAAAACCTTATACTTAAGCAGACTGTAATCTTATAGAAGTAAATTTATGATTCATCAATAATCAGGTTCACACACTCTTAAACACTCTTACACTCAAAAACACATACACACGCACAGTTATACAGCTTAAAATTCAGATATCCAACAGCAACAATGCACTGATTAAACAATTTAACACTCAAAATACTAAAATTTCAGCTGGCAAATGAATAAGCAGAGCTTAATTTGAGCTCAAAAATATAGCACACTTGTGTTCCGGAACCTTTTTATGTGGATCCGGCACCTCTGCAGCTGGATGTTTAAAGTCTCCCGCAGCAATATTTTCAAAACAAATAGTTTTAGTTTTTAATTCACCAAAACTAAAACAGAACAACAAAAAAGGCAATAAAAATGCTAATCTTCTATTACCAGTTCTCAAATATTGCTAATAGCCAATCAGTTTACCTGAATTTGTTGACACGAAGCGAAGCCTACAGTCACGTAGCATGCGTTTCAGAGTGTGTCATGGCGAAAAGAAAGCAGTTATTATTACCAGCATTTTTTAAGAACTCAAACAAAATATTAAAAAGGCAAGAGTCCATTAGAGCAAGCAGCAGCAGGTCACTGATGAAGCAGGCTACAGATCCAAGGACTAGCAGTGATAATGCTATAGCCTGATTGTGGTTTTTAGAAGCACTTAGGAGGCTAAACGTTGTCAACCTGCACATGGCTTTGAAAGTGAGATTGACTGCCCGGAATTAAATAGAGTTAACAGCCCACATATAGTCATGACAGCTTTGTGTAATAAATTTGTCTTAGGTAAGACGATTTTTTTCTTGATTATGTTGTGCAGTTAATGTTTATTGTAAGTAGGCTTACTGTATGAAACGTAGCTTTGTTTTTTTTTAGCTAACTGAGGTGAGAGCACATAAGCTGATAGAATGTGCAATCCATAAATGTTTCCCTTTATACTGAGAATACTCACTGCTTTTAAGTCCGTTATGCTATTATGTCGCTGTACCAGTGTGATCAATTACATAGGCCTACCTATCAGCATTGAATATCGCTGGCTACGTGAGATTCTGGAAGCACTTTTACATGTCTGTAAGTTTGGGGACTGTGACCTTTCGCATGCCTCCCGACCTGCCGGATCACTACCCTCTTATTGTTCCATTACCTGTATATTTACAAATTAAGCACTGTGAATAAGGTACCATTACCAACTTATATTATACATATAAATTTACTTAACCCACTCAAAATGAAAAATGCCATGAGTTCAGATAGTAACTAAACACTGTATTAACCAACTCAAACTGGAAAATGTCAAAAAGTAAGTTATCAAATAAACAATGCATTAATCTCCTAAATAATGATACAAAAAACCTGAAAACTAAACAATGCCTTAATCTACAAAAAAAAATGCTACAGATTCTGATAGCAAAAAAACAGTGTATTAACCTACTCAAAAAATAAAGTAAAAATATGCTAAAAATTCTGTACTGATTATATACTTTAATTAACATATTAAAAAAGTTTTTAAAAAAATAATAATAATTGCCCATTAAAATGAAGCTAAGAATTCTGTGCTGATTATACAAATGTAATAAAAAATAAATAAATAAGTAAGTAAATAAAAAATTAATTAGCGCACTAAAAATAAAAATTTACTTAGTACAACAAAATAATTTTTAAAAATGCCAGTTTTATTAGTAAGGATCAAATGCCTCTTAATTCACTAGCTGCAACATGCATTAACTCAATAAGGCATATGCCCATGAGCCAGTCTGTCTCTCTCTCTCTCTCTCTGTCTCTCTCTGTCTTTCTCTCACACACACACCTTTAAAAAATGGACACCTTCTAAAAAAAAAAAAAGCAAACTCTGCTGGGCCTGCTGTAACATCACACCTTCTAAAAGAGACCAGGAAAGTAAACAGTGCCCTCTGCTAGGCCTGCTGTAACATCACACCTTCTAAAAGAGACCAGGAAAGTAAACAGTGCCCTCTGCTAGGCCTGCTGTAACATCGCACCTTCTAAAAAATGAAAAAAGAGCCAGAAAGCAAACACCTGGGGTCTTCAATCTTATCCACAATGGGCCGGTGTGGCTGCAAGTTTTCTTTCCAACCATGCAGGAGCCACACTTGTTTAATCAGTTCATCTTACTCTCCAATCAACTTTCAAGTGTGCCTCCAATTTTGCTGTAATGAAAGCCTGCAGCCACACTGGCCCAGTGTGAGGGGAAATATGGATAAAATGGATACACTGATTTTATTTTACTTTTATTAACCAGTAAAGGGGTTGAAACTGAAACAGTAACATCCTCTCATGCTGAGCAGGAAAACAAGGTGTGTAAATGTTTATATACGTTATGTGAATATGATATGAGCAGAGCATAAGGACCGATATCGCTCTCCGCATGGCTCTGTAGCAGCTAAACTAAGCCAAAAAGTTTTATATTTTATCGGTCTGGTAGTCCTGCAAACAGTGATAACACCCGAGGCAAGTTTTATGATGAATCCAACTTTTTGTCCAATTTTCAATTAGCCCTTACAAGAAAGAAAAAAATGCATGCAAACAGTCTATTTAGAAGTACGTTTTAAAAGGTTTTTTTTTATGGAGAAGAATCTGTAGTCATATTGCCCACCCCTAAACATTGGCATTTGGTGATTCCAGTCTTGAATTTCGCGTAAAACGTGAAATGTACTTCTTAATGTAGTAAAAATCATAAACCCTGCTTATAGGGATTTTTTTAAACTAAGATAAGAGTTAGAAGAATAGAGTTTGTAATGAGTTTGTTGTCATTCATAGACAGATTAAAAACAGAAATAAAACATGAAGCTTGTTATGACGCTGCTAAATGTAACTCTACTCTGTACTCTCTCTCTCAGCCTGTATAACTGTGGGGGAGAGGCATCAAATCACTGAAATGTCAACTTGAACTGGAGGACACAATATAGTGTGTTACAATAACAAAACAGGTTCATTTGTATTTTCATACACTTGTAATATAATAAAAGTTCTAAATATACCTCTTTATCCCTTTTTTTCATTGAAACCATTTTTTGATAGGAAACTAGTTGAGGTTCTGATGACATGAAATAAAAATATTAAATGGCAATGGTAAGATGTAATAGTGGTATTTTTTGTTACATTTATGATGCCATTGGTTTGTGAAGGTTAAAATATTAGTTTAACAGCTCAGTTTTGAGTTTACAACTGCAATTTAAAATCTTTTTTCAATTTAAATACTTTCTGGACTCGGCCGGACTCGACTCTGACTCGGCCATTAAGGACTCGGAATTGAGTCCAACTCTGCCCCTTTTGGACTCAGACTCAGACTTGGACTCGATTGGTTAAGGACTTGGTCTCGACTCAAACTCGACAAAGGTGGACTCGAACCCAACACTACATACTGGTGAAAAATGATGAGGATGTCGCAGATCTCAATGAAGAAAAAATTTATTGCAGCACAGCAGTGACAGAGGCAACATACTGCCATACCTATCTTTCTCCATTATTGGAGAATGAGTTCTTTCAGATGGAGATTGATGCTGGACCTATCTTTTCAGAACTCCCCACAGGTGTTCTATTGGGTTGGCCACTGAATCACTTTCACCCTGTTCTTCCTCAGAAATGCAGCAGTGGCCATGGATGTATGTTTTGGGTCATTATCATGTTGAAAGAGTGCCCGGTGACCCAGGGCACGGAGAGATGGTAGCATCTTCTCTTTCAGTACTTCGCAGTACATCTGTGAATTCATGAAGCCATCAATGAAGTGCAATTCCCAGACACCTGCAGCACGCATACAACCTCACAGAAGAGCACTGCCACCGCCATGCTTTACTGTGGGTACCATGCATTTTTCATTGTACTCTTCCCCCTTGCAACACCATACATTTTAGATGCCATCAATTCCAAAATACTTTAAGTACGGAGTCCCAATATTCTTCACTGATGTCAACATGGGCCCTGGCAAATGCTAAATGGGCTTTTATGTGCATGGGGCTTTAGCAGTGGCTTCCTTCGTGGATGATGCCCTTGCATGCCACTCCTCTGTAGCATACGTTGTATCATGTCACGTGACATTCAGTCACCCCAGTTTGACTTTCAGTCAAACAGCTTTAGCTAACTGTGATGAACTTGCATGGTGATTTTCCTCAACTCTTCTTAGAACAAAACACTCATCTTGAGGTGTTAGCTTCCGTTTATGGCCGGGACGTGTCAGAGAGCTTGCCACACCCTTTCTTGAATTTTTAAATCAGTTTCACTACTGTATTCCGACTGATTAGCAATGCTTTACTGGTTTTCTTGTAACCCTGACCTTTTTGTGTAAAGAAATGACTTTCTTTCTCAAATCTTGTGACATTTCTCTTCCATGTGGTGCCATTATTGTCAGCATTAAATGAGAGGGGAATTTATGGGTCCTTAATTGTCAATTATCTGCCAGCCACCTATGTGATTATTGATTAAAATAATCTGTTGTTGAATTCCACTTAATTAGCATTTTACCCAGTTTCATTCCTAAAAGCTTCATTGGGGTTTACTAATTTTTGCACCATGGTCTTAAATCACTTTGTTAAAAAAAAATTGTTTTTGTACTGATAAATCTCATATGCAACCAATGAACCAGAGTTGCTGGAATATTTTATTGTATAGGCTCCCATAGAAAGTATTAATTCTAAAGAGAGACAGATGATTTTCTGAGACATCTGTTGGGGTGTACTCATTTATGCTGGGCACTGCAAATGAATTCTCGCTCTAAAAGCAAATTAAGGATAACAGTTGAAGTGATCACTTTCTATTCTCACATTTTTAATGTTGTGACAGGTGTGACCACCCAAATTGTGGGGTGATATGATTGTCTAGACAGATGTCTTTCTGAATGATAATTAGGGCACATACCCCTTTGTTCAGGGATGGTTCTTCATGTCCCACTGCCACTCCCATGCTACAGTTGATTGAATGTCACTTCAGGTGGTATTATCCACATATTGCTGAGACCAATATAAATTGTCCCTATGATAATTAAGCCTTTTGGGAGGATGAGCTTGTTCTAACACCTACAGTACTGTGCAAAAGTTTTAGGCAGGTTTGATTGCTTTCAAAAATAGACATGTTAATAGTTTATATTTATAAATTAACAAAATGCAAAGTGAGTGAACAGAAGAAAAATCTACATCAAATCAATATATGGCGTGACCACCCTTTGCCTTCAAAACATCATCAATTCTTCTAGGTACACTTGCACAAAGTCAGGGATTTTGTAGGCACAACATCAAAATGTGAGAATAGAAAGTGATCACTTCAATTGTTATCCTTAATTTGCTTTTAGAGTGAGAATTCATTTGCAGTGCCCAGCATAAATGAGTACACCCCAACAGATGTCTCAGAAAATCATCTGTCTCTCTTTAGAATTAATACTTTCTGTGGGAGCCTATACAATAAAATATTCCAGCAACTCTGGTTTATTGTCAGGTGTATAATTAAACAATTATACCAAACAGGTGCTAATGATCATCAATTCAATATGTAGGTTGAAACACAATCATTAACTGAAACAGAAACAGCTGTTTAGGAGGAATAAAACTGGGTGAGGAACAGCCAAACTCAGCTAACAAGGTGAGGTTGCTGAAGAGAGTTTACTGTCAAAAGTCATACACCATGGCAAGACTGAGCACAGCAACAAGACAGAAGGTAGTTATACTGCATCAGCAAGGTCTCTCCCAGGCAGAAATTTCAAGGCAGACAGAGGTTTCCAGATGTGCTGCCCAAGTTCTTTTGAAGAATCACAAAGAAACGGGTAACGTTGAGGACCGTAGACGCAGTGTTCGGCCAAGGAAACTTACTGCAGCAGATGAAAGACACATCAGGCTTACTTCCCTTCGCAATCGGAAGATGTCCAGCAGTGCCATCAGCTCAGACCTGGCAGAAACCAGTGGGACCCTGGTACACCCATCTACTGTCCGGAGAAGTCTGGTCAGAAGTGGCCTTCTTGGAAGACTGCCAAAAAGCCATGCCTCCGACGTGGAAACAAGGCCAAGTGACTCAGTTATGCACGAAAACACAGGAACTGGGGTGCAGAAAAATGGCAGCTGGTGACCTGTGCTGATGAGTCAAAATGTGACATATTTGGCTGTAGCAGAAGGCAGTTTGTCTGCCAAAGGCCTGGAGAGTGGTACACGAATGAGTGTCTGTAGGCAACAGTGAAGCATGGTGGAGGTTCATTGTTTGGGGCTGCATTTCTGCAAATGGACTTGGGGATTTAGTCAGAATTAATGGTCTCCTCAATGCTGTGAAGTACAGGCAGATACTTACAGTGGGTATAGAAAAGAATCACCCCCCTTTAAAACAATCACATTTTGTTGCTTTTCAGCCTGAAATGAAGACGGACACAGTTTTTGTTTTATCCAGCTGTATTTACTCAGTGCAACTTATAACATCCAAGTAAAAGATGTAACACCAACAGGTCAGAAATTTTTTTAAAATTAAAAAACAGAATCACCTGAGTTGGAAAAATTATCACCCGCGATTTTGTTGAGCAACCTTTTGCTTTAATTACATCCTTTACTCTGTTGGGATATGTCTCTACTAACTTTGCACATCTAGACTTTGCAATATTTGCCCACTCTTCTTTGCAGAACTGCTCAATTCTGTTAAATTTGATGGTGACCATTTGTGGACTACAGTCTTCAAGTCATCCCACAGATTTTCAATGGGGTTTGTCTGGGCTCTGACTAGGCCATGCAAGGACATTCACCTTTTTCTCCTTCAACCACTGTGTGGTCAGTTTTGCTGTGTGCTTTGGGTCATTGTCATGTTGGAAGGTAAACCTTCTTCCCATTGACAACTTTCTGGCAGAGGGCAGCAGATTTTCCTCAAGAATTTGACGGTATTTTGCCCCATCCATTTTCCTTCTGACAAGTGTTCCAGTCCCTGCTGCAGAGAAACACCCCCATAACAGGATATTACCACCTCCATGCTTTACTTTAGGAATGGGGTTATTTGGATGGTGAGTATTGGATTTCCTCCAGACATATCGTTTGGTATTGAGGCCAAATAATTCAGTTTTAGTCTCATCTGACCTGAATATTCAAGATACGTTTTGGCAAAGCTCAGTCATGACTGCATGTGACCTTTCTTGGGGAGTGGCTTTTTTTCTTGCAGCCCTCCCATACAAGCCACATTTGTGGAGAATTTGTGATATTGTTGTCACATGCACACAATGACCACTCTTTGTCATCTTTGTCCTGCAACCGCTTCAGAGTTGCTGTAGGCCTCTTGGTAGCCTCTCTGACCAGTTTCATCATGGCTCTTTCATCCAGTTTGGAGCGACGACCTGATCCAGGGAGGGTCTGTATTGTACCAAATACCTTCCATTTCTTAATAATAGACTTCACTGTGCTTCTAGGCATTGATGATGCCTTTGAATTTTTTTTGTATCCATCTCCTGACTTGTGCCTGTCCACAACTTTATCCCAGAGACCTTTTGACAGTGCCTTGCCACCCATAGTTTGCTTCAGATTGTTTGCTTCAGTTGCACTACAAAATGCTCCAGGAAAGCTCTTTTCATGCTGAGCTAATCAAACTGACCACAGCTGATCACAGTTGAAAGTCAAATGGATTTGTGTGCTATTCAGAAGGTGATTAGCTACACCTTATTGAGATTACATGTCATTTTTAGGGGGGTGATCCTTTTTCCAACTCTGTGATTCTGGTTTTTTATTTTTTTTATTTTTTTCTGACACGTTGGTGTTATATCTTTTAGTTGGATGTTATAAGTTGCACTGAGTAAATACAGCTAGATAAAACAAAAACTGTGTCTATCTTCATTTCAGGCTGAAAAGCAACAAAATGTGATTATTTTAAAGGGGGGTGATTCTTTTCTATACCCACTGTATCCATCATCAGGGAGGCATCGGATTGGCCCCACATTTATTCTGCAGCATGACAACGACCCCAAACATACAGCAAAAGTTATTAAGAACTATCTTCAGTGTAAAGAAGGAGTCCTGAAAGTGATGGTGTGGCCCCCACAGAGCCCTGATCTCAACATCATCAAGTCTGTCTGGGATTACATGAAGAGAGAGAAGCAACTGCGGCTGCCTAAATCCACAGAAGAACTGTGGTTAGTTATCCAAAATGTTTGGGTCAACCTACCTGCCGAGTTCTTTCAAAAACTGTGTGCAAGTGTACTGTAAGAAAAAAAAGGAAGATGCGGATGTCGAAGATCTCAATGAAGAATAACTTTATTGCAGCATGGCAGTGGCAAAGTACCTGAAGCACTTCAGGTTCATCGGAGTCAAAGTGAACCCCAAACAATAACAGCACAGACCTTTTATACTGTATTTCAAACCAGGTTTTCTGCATGTAATGTAAATGAAGTTTCACTCTAAATGTAAATTAAGGATAGCATTTGATGTGATCACTTTCCGTTCTCACAGTACTGATGTCATTACATGTGTGACCCCCAAATGGTGAGGTGATAGGATTGTCTAGAGAGATGTCTTTCTGAATGATAATTACAGTCACGTAACCCTTTGTTCAGGGATGGTTCTTGATGTTCCCCTGCCGCTCCCATGCTATAACTGATTGAATGTTGCTTTAGGTGGTATTATACACATATTGCTGAGACTGAGTTGTATTGTTCCTTTGATAATTAAGCCTTTTTCAGGGATGAGCTTTTCCTAGAAGAATTGTTGCTGTTTTGAAGGCAAAGGATTGTCACACCAAATATTGATTTGATGTAGATTTTTCTTCTGTTCACTCACTTTACATTTTGTTATTTGATAAATATGAACTATTAACATGTCATTTGACATTTGTCATTGACTGTGTATATTCCCACCCAGTTAGCAGACCATGGGCTTTCATGGTGGTAGTTCTTTTGCATGTTTTCATCCCCAAGCTGAAATTTGTGATGGTGTACATCCTGATCATAATACAAGATGTATTTCTGACTGAGCCTGATTTGCTGAACGGCTTGGTGATACATGGCTGGCAAAGAGTTACACAGCTTCTTGAGAAATGTTTCAGTTGTCCATCTTTCAATCATAGGTTTAGGGACTTGAAGGAAAATGTGTTCTGGTAGTCTTATTTTCCTTCCTGTCATTAACTCGTGGGGACTGTACCCTGTGCTTTTGTGGACAATTCACTTCACTGACCTTAATATACTCAGAAGATTCTGAACCCAATTGGGACCATTCTCCAACATAATTTTTTTTCAAGGCTGTCTTCCATGTCCTGTTTGATCTTTCCGCTCCTCCTGATGATTGAGGGTGATGTACTATATGAAGCCTATACTTTATTCCAAGCAGTTTTTCAAGATCTACATGAATTTTTCCTGTAAAATGGGTGCCTCTATTACTTTCTAGACTGGGAGACCAAATCTACAGTAAATTTGTTCCAAAAGCACTCATATTGTGGGAGAAGCTGTATCAGACTTGATTGGAAATGCCTCAATCTATTTGCTAAATGTGTCAATAACAACCAGAATATACCTGAAGCCACCTTTTGCTGCAGGTAGAGGACCAATATAATCAATATAATCTGGAGGTTTGTCCAGAGGCCTTTGGCAAGGTATGTTGGTCTCAAACAGTCCTTTTTAACCCCTGATAGATTCATCGGGACACACAGTAAACAATTTGCACAGTAATCTTTCATGTCCTTATCCACACCTGGCCACCAAAACATGTTTTCTATCCTGTCCTTCACTTTTGTTACACCTAAGAGTCCCCCCAATTGTGGATGAGATACAATATATCATTCCACAATCTAATAGATGGAACTGACACTGGAGTGTCACCACATCTGTACAGTAACACACTGTCATTTATGACTAGCTGTGCAAATGGACTGTCTGCAACCATTTGTCTGTTGCTCTTCAGTCTGATTGCTTCTGTTATTGAAGGATCACTCCGTTGAATACTTTTCGGGAGTGCCGATTCTCTAATGTTGATAGCTGCAACTGATTCTTACTGTGTGACACTTGGCAGCAGCTTTCTTTGCTAGGTCATCAACTATTAAATTACCATCACCGTGTTTGTCAGTCCCTTTCTTCTGGTATGCTTTAACTTTCAACAATGCAATCTTATGTGTGCTGTTCTTAGCAGCTGACCACAAAGCTTGTATTGGACCACAGTGAACCAGAGGTTGGCCATCTGCACTGGTAAAACCCCTTTTCTGCCAAATGGGCAAACACTCTGTGAGAGAGTTAACTGCAAAATGCGGAATCTGAACATATATTCAAGTCTGAATCTGAGACAAACTCTGAAGTCTGTGATACTGCTGTTACCTCCACTTACAGAGCTGAAAAATTAGATGTACATTTATGCAGAAAGTTTCCTCTGTCAGAATGAATAGCAAAGCCTGTATGGTACTGCCTCTCTTGCCAATACCTAGAGCCATCAACATACACATCCACAGCTCCTTCAATAGCTTTGACCTCAAAAACATTTTCAGGAGGGTCAGATGTGCTTGTCTTCATAAGTGTGTGGACTGCCTTCATGCAGAAGTGTTCGTGGCAGCATGGAGTTGGGTTTGTAGACAGTTTTCAAGTTTTTGGATCCTAAATCTAAGGTCCACCTGCCTAGTCTGGCACTAGACATTCCCTTCACTTTGCCATTCAAAAAAAGCTGTAGAGGTGTGTGTGGAGTATGCAGTGTCACTTCATTGAAAACATTCAATGTGGGATATTGCCCAAAAAAAAGCCTTTTTTCAAATGTAGAGAGTACTCGAGAAGCATAAGCAACTGGACAAATTTCCCTGTACTTCCTGGAGGAGGACAGCTGAAAGGGCTTCTTCTGCTGCAGCTATCTGCAAAATGAATGGTTGTGTTCTGTCTGGATTATGCAATGCTGGTGCACCAATCAGAGCTGTTTTCAATTTTTCAAGTGCAGTCTGATGTTCTGGACCCCAATCTAAAGAATTCAGAGGTTTTGCAATATCTGCGAAACCTTCAATGAAATCCAACAATTCTTAAAAATGACCTCAAAGCTATCACTGATACAGGAACTGGTAGTCTCTGAATAATTTCCACCTTGTGCAGATCAGGTGTGCACCCCCCTTCACTTATCTTGATGCCTAGATAAGTGACCTCTGACTTGAGCAACTGGACTTTCTTTGGATTCAATTTGAGTCCTGCCCCTTCCAATAACTAAAGCAATTAATAATTAGAAGCCATCATCATGAAGTGCTTCGAGAGGCTTGTCATGAGGCACATCAAGATCCTGCTGCCCCCTCACTGGACCCCCTGCAATTTGCGTATTGTCCCAACCTCTCAACAGATGATGCCATTGCCACCACCTTACATCTGGCCCTCACCTACCTGGACAAAAAGGACACCTACGTTCGAATGCTGTTCATAGACATAAGTTCAGTGTTCAACACAATCATTCTTCAGCACCTGATTGGAAAGCTGAAACTACACTCTGCAGCAATGCATAGCTCCAATCACATCATCAAGTTCGCAGATGACACGACTGTGGTGGGTCTCATCAGCAAGAATGATGAGTCAGCATACAGAGAGCAGATGCAGTGGTGAATGGACAGGTGCAGAGCCAACAACCTGTCTTTGAATGTGGACAAAACAAAAGAGATGGTTATTGACTTCAGAAGAGCATGGCGCGACCACTCTCCGCTGAACATTGATGGCTCCTAGGTGGAGATCATCAAGAGCACCAAATTCCATGGTGTTCACCTGGTGGAGAACCTCACCTGGTGCCTCAACACCAACTCCATAACTAAGAAAGCCCCGCAGCGTCTCTACTTTTTGTGAAGGCTGAAAAAAGCCCATCTCCCACCCCTCATCCTCACAACATTCTACAGAGGAACTATTGAGAGCATCCTGAACAGCTGCATCACTGCCTTGTTCAGAAATTGCACCATATCGGATCACAAGACCCTGCAGTGGATAGAGAGGACAGCTGAGTAGATCACTGGGGTCTCTCTTCCCTCCATCCAGCATTGTGGATGACTCCACACACCCCTTACACAAACTCTTCACCCTACTGCCATCTGGTAAAAGGTACCGGAGCATTCGGGCACCATGGTCCTGGAGGAACGTTGTTTTGTTTCACTGTGTACTGTACCAGCTGTATATGGTTGAAATGACAATAAAAGTCACTTGACTTGACACAATTCAGCAAAGTGAGATGTTCTTCCCTGGTAGTGGTCTGTAACAACAAATCATCCACATACTGAATCAAATACCCTTAGAAAATGGTTCCAATATTTTTGCTAAACATTGGTGAAACAGAGTGGGTGAATTCACAAAACCTTGTGTGGGGACATTCCAAGAGTATTGTGTGTTTTTTATCTTAAACACAAACGTGTATTGGCACCAGAAACCACTGGACAGGTCAAGAGCCAAATAATTGTTAGCCTCTGGCAAGAGAGATGGCAATATATCAGAGGTAGGGGCCACTACAGGTGCACAAGTGGGTGTACTTTTGTTATGCTCCCTGTAGTCTATACACAATCTCCAAGAATTGTCTGGATTGTGAACAGGCCAATTTGGGGTTAATGATGGAGAGGCCTATTAATGGAAAGTCCTAATAACACTCTGTTCTAACAGAGAATCCACAGTATGCTGTATGTAGGGATTTGCCTCATCTGGATAATTGTACTGTCTGAGGGAGGGTGGGTCACATCCATGAACCTTCACTTCCATCACACTAGTATCAACGCTGCCACAGTCATGCTTTGAATTAGCAAAAACATCTGTTTTGAGCCAACAGTTCTGATAACTCAGAATCTTCCATTGATAACAATGTATCTAAATCATAATCCTCTGAGTTTGATTGCATTTACAGCATGTACATTAGAAATCTCCACAACCTTGTCTTCATTCTGAGGATTACGCTAAATACAATTGTTGCCATAGTCAATGATGTAACCAAACTTAGTCATAATATCATAATATACCTAAGACACTGTGACCATCACCAGTTCTACTGAGCCAGGCTTTGTCTTTGAAATCATTTTTCCCAAATTTGCCAATTTGGAATGACATATTTTCTGTCTGGGATGCAAGAGAAATTATTCCATCAAAACCTTCTAGTGTTCATGTTTTTAGCATTCTGTGGGGATTGTCGGAATGAAGAATTGTTAATGAAGCACCAGAATCAACTAACCAATCATTGCATTGACCTCCAACAGCAATATTTATGATTGCTCTACCATGATTGTCTCTTGATGGGGTGCTACATTTGAAATGGAGGCCTGAGATCCCTATGCTGAAGGAGACATGGCTTTAGATCTCTGCTTCTCCATGTGAGAATGCAGTTCCTCAGTCTCCTTGCTCAGTCTCCTTATTGTAGCCTGTAACTGGTTCAAATCAATTTTAAGAGCTGTTCTCCTAAGAAGTAAACTTGCATTCCCTGGAAATATGTCCCTCTTTGCCACAGGAATAACACCCTGGGAAGTTATCAGGGTTATAATGAGGTGATCTCTCCTCTCTATCTCCAGTAGCATGGCCCTGGTTTTTCCAGGAAACCTTGCAGCCTCCATTCGGGTAGGGCCTTTTAACACCTATTGCTGACACAGGATGAGATTTCTTTAAATTAGCATTACTGCTGTAAAACTGTCTCATTTTGGCAATAATGCTGTTGTACTCAGAGAGATGTGTCACATGCATTGCCACTGCAGAACGGGTGAGTCAGTCTCATTTTCTAATTAGGGCAGATTTGAAGCTGACATCATTCTGAGTAATATCAGGATTGCCACTGAAAGTTTTAAATGCCTCAAGTAACCGTTCTGAAAATGCCACCTGGTGCTCCCCTTTTCTCATGGTCATAACGGCTATTTTATACCAGTTGACTGACATAACTCCTAAAACATTTGAAACAGTGGGTGTAAATTATTACAATTAACTTTCATGCATATTGTGACTAAGAATGCTACTGGAGACTTTTGTACTTCTTGCTTCTCTTATTCTGTCATATTCACTATTTCTCTCCCACTCTGTACTTTACTTCTCTCTCTCTCTCTCTCTCTCTCTCTCACTCTCTCAGGGTTCTCGTTTAGATGATCAGCGATGTGCCCATCCTCCTGCTCTGATCCATGGACCTACTGTCCCTGATGAGGACTTCTTCAGTCTCATTGTCCGCTCTCAAGCCAAGAGGATGAATGAACAAAGAGTCACATTGCCATCCGTGGACTGAACACTATACACATACACACACAGTGACCTCCATTGCAATAAGCACACAAGCATACAGAGGGGTGTGTGTACACATGCAGCTATGTAGTTTTTTTTTCCTTTGTTTTTTTTTTTTTTTATTTTATTTTCCCCAATTTTTCTCCCCAATTTTGTCACCTGCCATTTCCCACCTACCAACCAGCTCTCACCTATCACATGAGAGCTACCAATCAGGGATGGTGAAGGCTAACACCTGCTTCTTCCGACAAGTGAAGATTGTTTAATGTTGCTCTGATTGACGAGAGTATGCCAGCTATCCCTCCCACCCAGAGAGCATGGTCAGTTCTGCTCACTGGGCTCCCAGCCATGGATGGTTGTGGTATCATATGGATTTGAGATCACAATCTCCCGATGATGGGCGAATACTTTTTTGTTGCACCATTCAGGAGCCCAGCTATAGGTTTAATAGTCACATTATCCTTTGGTTTTCCCTTTCCTGCATATAGTCTACTACAAATTCTAGACAAAATGGTAAGTAAGATGTGTTAAAGCACAGCTACAAACTTACACAAACCCTAACCCTGATGCACACTACACTGCCCACAGTGATATTAGTGTTGATGCTCCATGGACCATTCCACTTATCTGCAGTGCTGAGGACCGGAATATGAGTTCCTGGAATTCTGGAGATACATTTTGTTTACCACTAAAACTTGCTGCACAGGTTGCAGCTGCACAGGTACAGTTTGGTATTTGATGTCAGACTCAACTTGTGGCATTGTTATTCTAAATTGTAAAAAGAAATGCTTATATTTCAAGACCATGTTTTTAGTTTTTTGTTTTTTTTATTAGTATGTGTATATTTTTATTGAATGTAAAAGCAGTGCATATTCACAGGTGTATCTTTTTACAGTTTTGTTTGTATGTTTTTTTTTTGTTTTTTTTTAAGCATAAGTAGTTTTAAGTAGTTTTGTACTAAAAGAAGAATTATTTCTCCAGGAAATGTCCAGAGATTCTAATCAGCACATTCAGTCAACTAGCAATTACTGCATTGATTAGTTGTCTCATAAATGGTTGGAACTGGGTGTTGGTGCATATTAACGTGTACACCTGGCATTTCAGTTGCTTAAAAATAAACTTATAAGTAGCATTATGCTCACACTCTGGATATTACATAGTTGTGTATATATATACCGTATTATTGGAGATGTGCCCATGTGTATGCACAGCTCAGAACCTTATTGAGGATATAGCAGAGGGGAAGGTTCATGTAGGAGTTTTTGGGGTTTTGCTTCAAGCTTTTGTGTGTGAATTTAATGTTAAACCACCAATATTAATTCATTGTTTGTGCTTATTTTCAAAGTGCATTTTCAGTTAGGGGTTATTACTGAGATGTAAAGAAAACATAATAAAAATGCTGGTAAATTTTTTAAAGGTCCATAGCTATTGCTATTGTCAATTCTTATAATCTGATTAATGAAAACTCTCAAAAAAATGATGTATGGATAAGACATTGCATACATGACAACATTGTTCCTTTTTATGTTTAGTATATCCTGTAATGATGTTAAGATCATTTTGTGTATTATGATCATGGTGTATTATGTTCATTTAACACTGCATTACCTCAGGAAGGAACTGTTCCATCAAATAAACTGCAATACATCTCAACAAAGCAGCATGGTGATATTAAGTGTGCATGGTGTCCATATTAGGAAAGAATGTATGCTTGTCACAAAACCCCTGAGGCCAAATGTGTTGAAAGTTTTCTGTATTTATAGATTTTTCCCCACTGGTATTCAAAACGTTTACCAACAAAAATTTATTTGCATATGAGTGAGAATAAAGCTCATTAGCAGTGAGGAAGTTTTTAATCACATTATTAACTCTTTTTACCAAAGGCCATTGGTCAGCATTGAATTTGTGCTGTCATACTCCACAGTAGTGGTTAATGGCTCATATAATAGTAGGCACTCAGGGCTACGAGAATTTGCAGTTTTTCATATGTATTTCTTTTTTTTTTTACCTCGCCTACTAGGTTTAAATGTCATAATTTTATTGTGGCAGTTGTACAGTGGGTATAGAAAAGAATCACCCCCCTTTAAAATAATCACAGGCTTTTCAGCCTGAAATGAAGACGGACACAGTTTTTGTTTTATCCAGCTGTATTTACTCAGTGCAACTTATAACATCCAAGTGAAAGATATAACACCAACATGTCAGAATATTTTTTTTTTTTTTTTTTTTTTTTTTTTTTTTTTAATGAAAAAACCAGAATCACCGAGTTGGAAAAAGGATCACCCCCCTCCTAAAAATGACTTGTAAACTCAATCAGGTGTAACTAATGACCTTGGCATCTCAATGGCACACAAAGCCATCTGACTGTGATCAGCTGTGGTCATTTTGATTAGCTCAGCATGAAAAGAGCTTTCCTGGAGCATTTTGTAGTTTCAGGAATTTATGACAAAGAGTGGTCATTGTGTGCATGTGACAACAATATCACAAATTCTCCACAAATGTGGCTTGTATGGGAGGGTTGCAAGAAAAAAGCCACCCACGACTGAGCTTTCCCAAAACGCACCTTGACGATTCTGAGGCCACATGGAAAAGGGTGTTATGGTCAGATGAATTATTTGGCCTCAACACCAAATGATATGTCTGGTGGAAATCCAATACAACTCATCATCCAAATAACACCATTCCTACAGTAAAGCATGCAGGTGGTAATATCCTGTTATGGGGGTGTTTCTCTGCAGCAGGGACTGGAGCACTTGTCAGGATAGAAGGAAAATGGATGGGGCAAAATACCGTCAAATTCTTGAGGAAAATCTGCTGCCCTCTACCAGAAAGTTGTCAATGGGAAGAAGGTTTACCTTCCAACATGACAATGACCCAAAGCACACAGCAAAACTGACCACACAGTGGTTGAAGGAGAAAAATGTGAATGTCCTTGCATGGCCTAGTCAGAGCCCAGACTTAAACCCCATAGAAAATCTGTGGAATGGCTTGAAGACTGCAGTCCACAAACAGTCACCATCAAATTTAACTGAACTTGAGCAGTTCTGCAAAGAAGAGTGGGCAAATATTGCAAAGTCTAGATGTGCAAAGTTAGTACAGACATATCCCAACAGACTAAAGGCTGTAATTAAAAAATTAAGGCAAATTAAAGCAAGATCCTTTTTCCAACACAGTGATTCTGTTTTGTTTTTTTTTTGTTTGAGTTTTTTTTTTCCCTGACATGATGGTGTTATATCTTTCCCTTGGATGTTATACAGGTGCATCTCAATAAATTAGAATGTCATGGAAAAGTTCATTTATTTCAGTAATTCAACTCAAATTGTGAAACTCGTGTATTAAATATATTCAATGCACACAGACTGAAGTAGTTTAAGTCTTTGGTTCTTTTAATTGTAATGATTTTTGCTCACATTTAACAAAAACCCACCAATTCACTATCTCAACAAATTAGAATATGGTGACATGCCAATCAGCCAATCAACTCAAAACACCTGCAAAGGTTTCCTGAGCCTTCAAAATGGTCTCTCAGTTTGGTTCACTAGGTAAGCCACAAACATTCATTGCCAAAGAAGCTGGCTGTTCACAGAGTGCTGTATCCAAGCATGTTAACAGAAAGTTGAGTGGAAGGAAAAAGTTTGGAAGAAAAAGATGCACAACCAACCGAGAGAACCGCAGCCTTATGAGGATTGTCAAGCAAAATCAATTCAAGAATTTGAGTGAACTTCACAAGGAATGGACTGAGGCTAGGGTCAAGGCATCAAGAGCCACCACACACAGATGTGTCAAGGAATTTGGCTACAGTTGTCGTATTCCTCTTGTTAAGCCACTCCTGAACCACAGACAACGTCAGAGGCGTCTTACCTGGGTTAAGAAGGAGAAGAACTGGACTGTTGCCCAGTGGTCCAAAGTCCTCTTTTCAGATGAGAGCAAGTTTTGTATTTCATTTGGAAACCAAGGTCCTAGAGTCTGGAGGAAGGGTGGAGAAGCTCATAGCCCAAGTTGCTTGAAGTCCAGTGTTAAGTTTCCACAGTCTATGATGATTTGGGGTGCAATGTCATCTGCTGGTGTTGGTCCATTGTGTTTTTTGAAAACCAAAGTCACTGCACCCGTTTACCAAGAAATTTTGGAGCACTTCATGCTTCCTTCTGCTGACCAGCTTTTTGAAGATGCTGATTTCATTTTCCAGCAGGATTTGGCACCTGCCCACACTGCCAAAAGCACCAAAAGTTGGTTAAATGACCATGGTGTTGGTGTGCTTGACTGGCCATCAAACTCACCAGACCTGAACCCCATAGAGAATCTATGGGGTATTGTCAAGAGGAAAATGAGAAACAAGAGACCAAAAAATGCAGATGAGCTGAAGGCCACTGTCAAAGAAACCTGGGCTTCCATACCACCTCAGCAGTGCCACAAACTGATCACCTCCATGCCATGCTGAATTGAGGCAGTAATTAAAGCAAAAGGAGCCCCTACCAAGTATTGAGTACATGTACAGTAAATGAACATACTTTCCAGAAGGCCAACAATTCACTAAAAATGTTTTTTTTATTGGTCTTATGAAGTATTCTAATTTGTTGAGATAGTGAATTGGTGGGTTTTTGTTAAATGTGAGCCAAAATCATCACAATTAAAAGAACCAAAGACTTAAATTACTTCAGTCTGTGTGCATTGAATTTATTTAATACACGAGTTTCACAATTTGAGTTGAATTACTGAAATAAATGAACTTTTCCACGACATTCTAATTTATTGAGATGCACCTGTAAGTTGCACTGAGTAAATACAGCTGGATAAAACAAAAACTGTGTCCCTCTTCATTTCAGGCTGAAAAGCAGCAAAATGTGATTATTTTAAAGAGGGGTGATTCTTTTCTATATCCACTGTATACAGTGATTTACTATGAAAAAAGCTTTAGTTGTGCTGTCTGTTTTTATCTCTGAACCAGTGTTTATCTCTGAACCAATGTTATTGTGAAGTGTGAATTGTTTGCCCAGCAGGGGGCTCACACCCCTCCCCTTTCCCATCACCCTACTCACTAGCAGCTAAACACAGAGGCATGATACACTACACACAGAAACCCAATGGTGTCCTGACTAATCTTATATAACAGACTTGCGGTGATAAAATAATTAATTTGTTTATACTGATTAAAACTGTCCAATAAGTTGATTTCCATTCTGCCGGTGGAATGGAATGCCAGTGTAATGTGAGAAAGGGTTAAACTCATTTTTCTAACTTAGCTCCTGTTCTGTTTGGGCTAAGCTATTTTCTACTTTACCCATAGTATTTAGTAATACAATTTGGAGAATAGAGTGGCACCGTGAGGCAGTGTTGGGAGGCATAGGTGTGAATGTGTGTGCAAGGTGCCCTGTGATGGACTCGCATCCCATCCTTCCGTGTTTCCAGGATAGGCTCAGGATCCCAGGATAAAGCAGTTACTGAGAATCAACAAATGAATTAGAGAATATGTTGAGAATTCAAACACTTGCAAACAATCTTCCACAGTAGTGGTAATCAAACAGTGGGAAGAAATACCTTGTTGATGAGACTTCAGTGGGGAATGGCCAGACTGGTTTGAGCTGACAGGAAGGCTATGATAACTCAAATAACTACTCTTTATACTGTAATGAAATCCCAGAAAGCACAACACATCGAACTGTGAGGCAGATGGGCTTACAACAGCAGAAGACCCCATTGGGTTCAACACCTAGCAGCCAAGAATGACTGTGCAGCAATGCACAGCTCGAATCACATCATCAAGTTTGCCGATGACACGACCGTGGTGGGTCTCATCAGCAAGAACAACGAGTCAGCATACAGAGGGGAGGTGCAGCAACTAGGACTGGTGCAGAGCCAGACTTTCTCTGAATGTGGACAAAACAAAAGAGATGGTTGTTGACTTCAGGACAGCACAGAGCGACCACGCTCCGCTGACCATTGACGGCTCCTCTGTGGAGATCATCAAGAGCACCAAATTCCTCGGTGTCCACCTGGCGGAGAACCTCACCTGGTCCCTCAACACCAGCTCCATCACTAAGAAAGCCCAGCAGTGTCTGCACTTTCTGAGAAGGCTGAAAAAAGCCCATCTCCCTCCCCCATCCTCACCACATTCTACAAAGGAACTATTGAGAGCGTTCTGAGCAGCTGCATCACTGCCTGGTTCGGAAATTGCACCGTATCGGATCGCAAGACCCTGCAGCGGGTAGTGAGGACAGCTGAGAAGATCATCGGGGTCTCTCTTCCCACCATCCTAGACATTTACACCACACGCTGCATTCGCAAAGCCACCAGCATTGTGAATGACCTCACACACCCCTCACACACACTCTTCACCCTCCTGCCATCTGGAAAAAGGTACCGAAGCATTCAGGCCCTCAGGACCACACTGTGTAACAGCTTCTTCCCCCAAGCCATCAGACTCCTCAATACTCAGAGACTGGACTGACACACACACACACACACACACACACACACACACACACACACACATATATATATATATATATATATATATATATATATATATATATATATATATATATATATATATATATATACTGAATTGAACACCATCCCACTCCCCTTGCAATTTTTGCACATTTCGTATGTTTAATTCTTGTTACTATCATATACTTTTACCTGGCTGCTACCACAATAACTGCTATGTCCATATATGGTATAAGCTAATCTGCTGAATACTATGTCATAGTATGTTATGTTTAGATTCATAGCATCTTTTAATTATATTGTATCTTTTTGCACTACCTGTATACTTAACACTTTCACACTAGAACTGTGTACTGGTCGGCGCGACACTGTTACTTACTGTGCCCATTGTCCTGTTTTAGGAGTTACTGTACTGTCTTGTGTTGTTTGCATGTGCACTTTATGTAGAATGTGTAGCTCTTTAGTTCTGTGTCGTCTCATGTGGTTTAGTGTGTTGTTTTATGTAGCACCATGATCCTGGAGGAACGTTGTTTCGTTTCACTGTGTACTGTATCAGCTGTATATGGTTGAAATGACAATAAAACCACTTGAACTTGAACTTGAACTTGAAAGAACAGGAATCAGAGGCTACAGTCGGCACAAGCTGACCAAAACTGGACAATTGAAAACTGGAAAACATTTCCTGGTCTGGTTTCTGCTGTGACATGCTGTTGGTAGGGTTAAAATTTGGCATCAATAGCATGAATCCATGAACCCAACCTACCTTGTGTCAACAGTTCAGGCTAGTTATGGTGGTGTAATAGTGTGGGGGAATGTTTTGGGTCACTTAATACCAATTGAGAATCATTTGAATGCCTCAGCCTCTCTAAATATTGTTGCTGACCACATGCATTCCATTATGGCCATGATTTACTCCTCTTATAATGGGTACAATAGAAAAATCTTCTCAGAAAGTCATACCAGCACTATAATGGAATGCTGTTTAAAGGATCCCATTTTGATTAACAGAAGCACTGTGTCCAAGCTTTATAACAGATTCTGATAGCGTGCCCAGCAAACATTCTGGAACCTAAAAAAATTTTTTAAATAAAATAATATTTTGAGCACTAACTTCTATATTACTCCTATATTAGATCTGCCAGTGATGGAGATCTAATAGCACACTCAAAGGAGGACAGGCAGGAGATCATTAACTGAATTCTCTACAGCATGTGTTGCTCCTGCCATTACAATCAGTCTGAAGAAAACAAGGCGAGGTCTGTTTTGAGCCATGGAACAAGGCACCATGCTGGATGTTGTTGACACATTTGTGTATCGTGGGAGCACTTTGAAATGGGACGGCACTCTTGATGCTGAGATCCACTATCGAATACATGCATGCAAGCAACATGGTCTTTGGGAAGCTGAATAAAAGGGCCTGGTCAGATTGTGACACTACAACTAACACCAAGATTACGTCTACCAGACGTGTGTTTTGACTGTCTTGCTGTACTCATCTCAAACATGGATGACATACTGCCATCAGCTTAAATGGCTTGAGAGATTCCATCAGAACTGCCTGAGACATATACTTGTTCTTAAAGTGAATTCTCTAACTCTTGACACCATGGTGCTTACTAGGGCACAGTGTCCAAGTGTCAAAATGCAGGAAAACTTACACAGGCATCAGAATATTCCTGTTGTTGTAAGTATGCCTGGGTTGCCATTCCTAAATATCTAGCATACAGCTTAGCATTTGTTAGCACCCACAATTATGAGCACAGTGAATGCAAGTGCTCATTTTGGACTGGCTCCAACAAAGTAACTTTGACCAGCGTATCGACGCAAAGATTGTATGTCATGTTATTTGATGAAAGCCTGAATCACTATTTACAGGCTAAACAGTTAGACATGCATGTCAGGGGATGGGACGGGCCTGAGGTGAAGACTAAATACATCAGCTCAGAGTTTATGGGCCGTTCATCAGCTCAAGATATCGTTGAGAAAATGAAGGACTTGCTTTCAGAGATTGGAATCAAGAATCTCGTCCAAAACTCAACAGACGGGCCGAATGTGAACTGGAAAGTTTTCGAAATACTCCAGAAGCAAGTGCAGAATGATGTGGGAAAGTCACTAATCAACATCGGTTCGTGCGGGTTGTACATACTGCACAATGAGTTCCGAGATTGATGTAAATCCACCAGATGGGAAGTTGAACACAGACTCTCTAGCCTGTATTGGCTGTTCCATGATTGTTCTGCCCGTCACTAAGATTCTATGACAGTAATTTGATGTAACATGCCCATGCTTAAGTTTTGCAAGCACCGGTGGCTTGAGAATATCAACGTGTCAGAAAGAGGATTGCTGCTCTGGCCGCATGCATGTCAAACACTACATCAGGATGGTAGGGAGAGGTGAACTACCCAGTAATTTGAGGAGGTGAAGATCCGCTGTGCTAATACCAGTGAAAATGGGGATTTTTTAACAGCATTGTAAGAGATTTCAACTTCTTCCTCACATGTATCAGTCAGGCCAACCCATGCTTCCCTTCCTCTCTGATGACACGTGCAAACTAATTAAAGGTAAGGATAAACATATTGATGGTGTAATTGCTAATGTTTAATTGTATACATTGTAGTCTATTAGAAACATACAAATCTATAAAATGGCATTTTTTAAACTTGTTTCCCATTTTACAACTCCAAATCTAGAGCAAGATAGTGTATAAATGTAATAGGTTAATAAAGCATCATAAAGCTGTCATAACAGGTTTCCCAACAGCACTGTTGTCCATCATATATTTAGTTTTGGTTTTCATTTCTACGTAATTTCTGGAAGACCAATTGGTTAACATTTTGTTATTTTTAAATGACTAAAATGAAATAATTGATTATTTAATGCACATAATAAAATCAGCATACAGCACTGTAGTTTGTATCATCTAAGCTATGAATGTGTAATGTTCACTCATTTGGTGTGTTTAGCTCAAATGAGAGATAACACTTTACCTATGGTTTGAAAATTTGCAAATTAAGAGTGATCAAACTGAAGCATAAAATCCTTTCATTTTAATTGTTTGCAGGTGTTACGATTCCCCCTCACGCTGATCGCCGATGCAAGCCATGCGAGTAGCGCGCAGCTCACTTTCAGGTTCAGTGACATTGCCTTTGTTTACTATCTCCATGCGCGTTTGTTTTGGTTTAGGATTTGTCTCCGCCCCTGTATCGTCATTGGTTGTGTCCTAATGTGTTTCAGCTGTCGTGTGTTAACCACCATGATTACGGTGTATATTTAAGCCCCTTGTGTGTCCGTATTCAGATGCAAAGTATTTGCTCAGTTTCCCTAGCGGTCTGTCTATACCAAGCCTTTGATCTTGTTTCCTGGTTTTTGATCCCTGTTTCTGTCCTCGCGTTCATGAGTCTAGTCTAGCCCAGTTGTTTGTACATCGCCTGACCCACGCCTGTTTTCGACCACGATATCTGCTGTATGTTTTTGAGTTGTATGCCGGTGTTCCTAATAAACTAACCTTAACTGCACTTGCATCCGCCTTGCCCCAATTCATTACAGCAGGGCTCATGGGATGATTTCTGAAGAAAAAGAACCTGCAAGAGGCCACATCCACAATGAAGCTCCTCCATGTCCCTTTTCAGGACAGCAGTCTGCACAAGGACAGTTCTCAGATTGATATTGGATTTGCAGCAGAAACCACCCTGAACCAACTCAAGTCTTCCAAAATTTCAGAGAGGCAGAGACTAGAGATTGAGATAGACTGCAAGAAACTCTTGATCACACTCCTTCAGAAGTTGCTGAAAAAGGCTCCAGTGCATCACACATTAATTCAATTAAATTCAATTTTATTTGTATAGCACTTTTAACAATAGACATCGTCACAAAGCAGCTTTACAGAGATACATACATTTTGGATCTAAATTTTAAATCAATAAATTTATCCCCAGTGAGCAAGCCAGTGGCGATGGTGGCAAGGAAAAACTCCCTGAGGCGACATGACGAAGAAACCTTGAGAGGAACCAGACTCAAAAGGGAACCCATCCTCATCTGGGTGACACTGGATAGTGTAATTATAAGTAAATCCCTTCTATAACTGTATGCTACATGATATAAAGTACAGCTGTGTAGTCAGGAGATTCAACACAGTCTCAACATGAAGTCTATTTTGCTGAAATCATGAACTGTCCACCGATGGAGACCCGAGCACAAAGTCTGTTTGTGAATTGTTTGTGGAGGCTGTCCATATGGGCCCATCCTCAGCAAAAGCTAGCGACCTCCAGTGACAAGAACTCCAGAAGCAGGGCACCCGGACAGACCAGGCCGGCTCAGAGAGCAGAACGGGTTGGGCCCATTGCCACCCCAGGAGCGACATGCGTAGAGCTTGTGATGTGAAGATTTGATGTTGGTATCAGCCAAAATCTTCGCAAGCGTTGGCATCATCTGGAATCTTCTTAGAGGCTGTTTCTGAACTGGAGCTGGCACGTTCACTGATTACAGTGAATAGGTAACAGATGGAAAAGGATTAGTGTGGCTGCTGTTCATTGTATGTCAGGCAAAAATGACCATGTGCATTTGTTATTATTTTATCAATGATGACATTAGTGAGAAGCATGTAGTGCCTTGACCTGAGATGCATGGCTGAATGTAAGGAGCTGTGTGTAAGTCAAATGAAAAGAATGTTGCACATACTTGTTGAAGCTAAACACATAGAGGAGTGTGGCGCTGTGGCTTAGGGAGTTTTGTGATTTGCCTGCTCTTCAGGCTAAGTTCAGGGAATTTGACCCCAAAACAGATCGACTGGACACCCTGCTGTTTGACCATCATTTTCCAGAGTGTGGGATAGGGTTGTCAAAAGTACCGGTACTTCGGTACCAAAAAACCAAAAAGTTGACGGTACAAGATTTTCACAAGTACCATCAGTACCGGGTCAACCCGGTACTGATGCCACGTGCCCCGGGAAGAGGGAATCTCTCTCCCTCTCTCCAGGACAAGGGATGCAACCGCCTCACGGCCCACGCCTTTTCAAACGACGAACCAGCGAACTCGACACAACCTCGCGCAAACTTTCAAACCGACAACACCCAAGTCATGCAAGTATAGTTAATGGATCTATACATGCGTTAAGATTGTACCCCTGCTTACAGGAGCTTTAAGTTCGTTGCTGGTTTTGAAAAAGGCTAATTAATTGTTGTTTTTGTCTGCTACCCTTTTTATTTCATTATTTTCTCTCTAATCTCTCTCTCTTCTTGTATATAGATGTACATATGTATTGCTTGCTTAGAGTAAGGTGTGTGTATCAATAGTTACCTTTAGTTATTAAAATCTATCATCACCACGCTTGATTGTCTCGGTTTTGGTCACGTGATGAGTCACTTCTACACTGCAAGACCTCACTACCCGCTTTTGAAACGGAGTTCCTTCCTGGCCAGAAGGATAAACTCCCTCTTTAGAGTTCATAATTCCAAACTAGACTACAGCTAATCCTAAAAGCTGATCTAGACCAGATCATTATACATAGTCATAATTAATTATAATCCATTGTAGTTAATTATAATCCATTATCTATATGTATATGTGCACATACATGAATTCCCTTTCATGGCTGATGTATATTTATAACTGGTCACAACACGCTTTGATTAGATATATAAATATATTTCATGCCATTCGAGCTAATTCCTTATATAAATTGGAGAATACATTTAAACGTGTTAAACATCTTTTAATTCGCTACATAAATTGTAACTGGTGGAGAATATTTTTAAACGTTGCAGATTCATCCGATTTACTACATATTCTGGTAGATAATGCGGGCACGCTTTAAAACTCGTCTCCTTTAAAATGGTGCTTTCAATCCAAGAGTGCGCTTCTGATTCATTACATTATTCTGGTGAAAAAGAATGCGAACAATGATTCGTTATTGCTGAGTCATTTCAAATTATAGGCAGATGAGCCTAATCTTTCAGGTTTTCTCTGTTATAACGCCGGTTCACTTTCAGCTCTTCAATTTAAAAGTCTGTGTGTGAAGATGCCTAACGAGTGGCAAGTGTTTCGTTTCAGAAACTTTTTTACATAGTTTGTATTTTTGCTTGTAATTTATTTAGTTATTATTTACTTGAAGGGAAAAAACCTAAGGCCAAAACTTAAAGCATTTTTCAGAAATACTTGAAATATACATATATATATAGATTTGTTTTAGTTTATTTTAATATTTAACTTTGTAAATAAGAAGTGTATGGTGTTCAATTATGGCATATTTTTGTGTTTTGCATGCACGTGGCCACGTGAGTCACGTGTGTATCTTTTCTATTATTGTGGATAATAGATCAGAGACGGAAAGACAATTCTGATGTGTGAATGTGTGACGTACACAATGTGTGCCAGCTTGCTGTGTGAATGGATGTGAAGTGATAGCCCGGTATGCTTCTCTATTGTTAGCCTGCAGTGAATAATAATTAAAAGTGCCCTGGTAGGATGAAGAAATCTCCTCTCAGTGTGGCAAGGATAAGGATATTGAGCGTGTTCCTCAAATTCCCATAAAAGGCCGTATGTATAACTAAATTGATGCATTGCGTGTTCCAATGTTGGTCAAACAGCTATCGTAATAATTAAAATTGCCTCGCAGGGGAAAAGTGGTCAGTTTATTAGGCACAGTTCAAAATAAAAGGAACATTCAAAAGAAAGGGGACAGTCACACAAAAGTCCAAAATTAAACCTGACAAAGATCCCAAAACACGCTAGGGCAGTAATTCCAAACAGGTTAGTCACTTATCCGAACACTTACAGGGAAGAAATCCAGGAAATCTTGAAATAGTAATCCAACAGCTTATGGGGCAAAAATCCAGGAAGTAACGCGACATGAATCCAAGAACCCGGGAATGCCGGGTTAACAAAAACATAAGACAAAAACTCGTGAGGCAGGGAGGTGGTTTGGGAACCACGAAAAATGAGCTAAGGAACAAAACACAGGAAAAACACGCGAGGCAAGGAGGTGGTTTGGGAATCACGAAAAACGAGCTAGAAACAATTCACTACTTTGACTCTAATTTAAGTTAAGGCTAATACTCCGCGCCGAAGTGGAAACGGAGAGGCATATTTAAACACACTGAAATCATTGCCACCTGAAACCAATGCTTACACAGAATGAATGAGACTAACATGAACCAATAAGAAATGAGGAGGCGGAGACGTGACACGAACCAAAACCTGAGCACATGGTAGAACACGGGGGACGGAGACATGACACAAACCAAAACATAAGCACATGACAGAGGTAAACAAAACGGGAGTTCATGAATGACAGTCCAGAGGGTTTTTATGAATAGCGCTGGAAAGCACTCAGTGGAATGCGGAAGTATGCCACTCGCTAGCTTCGCAGCGACAGAGCGGGAGAGGGAACCTAACAGAGCCCCCCCCCAAGGCGCGGCTCCCGAAGCGCCGCAAGTTCCATCCATTCTGGCGGACCTGGGCCCCTGGGCCCCTGGGCAGGATCCTAACCTCTACCCTCCAGGACCTGAGGCTGGTTATGTCCAGTGTCCTGAAACCAGAGCAGAGTGTGTCGGGTTTTCCTTTGAAACTTGGACGAGAACTTGGACGAGAACTCGGAGTGGTGCTTGAACCGATGCCTGGTCTGGATCTCGGAGCTGCGCGTGACCTGGTGCTTGGCCTGGATCTCGGAGCTGAGCGTGACCTGGCGCTTGACCTGGAGCTTGGCCTGGAACCAGGATCGGAGTCAGCTTTGGCACCTGGATAGGAGACAGCTTTGGCACCTGGATCAGGGACAGCTTTGGCACCTGGATCCAAAGACAGACTTCGAGAAAGACTTCGAGAAAGACTTCGAGAAAGACTTCGAAACAGACTTCGAAACTGGACAGAGAACTAGGTTAGACCCAGAACCATAAACAAAATCAAAAACTTAGTTGGAAACAGAGCTGGAAATTAAATTAGAGACAGGGCTGGAGACAGGGCTGGAGACAGGGCTGGAAATTAAATTAGAGACAGGGCTGGAAACTAAATTAGAGACAGAGGAGGAGACAGAGGAGTGAGCTGGGTTGGAAACGGAGCTGGAAACTGAGCTGGGAGTTAAATCAGCCTCCGAACTGAGAATGAGAGCAAAAACATATCCAAATTAAATTTAAAATAATTAAACCAATATAGCTAGCAACTAAATCAGGAACTGGACTAGGGACTGGACTAGGAACAGGGTCGGAACCTGGACTTGGATTTGAACTAGGAACTGAACTAGGAACTGAACTAGGAACAGGGTTGGAAACTAGACTGGAAACTGACTGGACTGGAAACTGGACTGGAAACTGGACTGGAACTGGGAACAGGAGCAGGACTGGGAACAGGATTGGAAACGGGACCGGGAGCGGGATTGGGAACAGGATCAGAAACTGGCCTTGGAATAGGGCAGAAATCTGGACATGGACTTGGACATGGACTAGAATTAGGGCAGGAACCTGGACATGGACTTGGACATGGACTAGGACTAGGGCAGGAACCTGGACATGGACTTGGACATGGACTAGAACTAGGACAGGAACCTGGACATGGACTTGGACATGGACTAGGGCAGGAACCTGGACATGGACTTGGACATGGACTAGGGCAGGAACCTGGACATGGACTCAATTTTGCGCTAAAACATGGGCTAGGACTTGGACCAGAGATCATCCCTTGGACCTCTGACATGCACTTAGCTTCGGAGGAGGTCATCCCGTGGACCTCCGACATGAACTTAGCTTCGGAGGAGATCATCCCGTGGACCTCTGACATGGACAGGGCAGGAGTGGAGACTTCTTCTCGAACCTCTGATGAGAACATAGCTTGGGCGGAGGTCTCCTCGTGGACCTCCGGGGTAAGCAGGATCAGAGAGGTGGTTCTCTCTTGAACCTCTGGCAGGAACGTGGATTGGGTGGAGGTCTCCTCGTGGACCTCTGATATGAGCAGGCCAGGAGAGGAGGTTTCCTCTTGAATCTCTGGCATGAACAGGACAGGAGTGGAGGTTTTCTCTTGAACCTCCAAGAGCAGCTCCATTGTGGAGACCTCCTGCTGGGCCTCTGGCTGAAGCTCGGGGCTGGAGGTTGCCACATTCACCTCCAGGAGCAGCTCGGCTGTGGAGACCTCCTGTTGAGCCTCTGGCTGGAGCTTGGGGCTGGAGGTCACCACGTTAACCTCCAGTTGTAGCTCCGTAGAGGAGACTTCCTGCTGGGTCTCCGGCTGGAGCTCGGGACTGGAGGTTGCCATGTTTACCTCCATGTGCAGCTCCCTTGAGGAGACCTCCTGCTGGGTCTCCGGCTGGAGCTCGGGGCTGGAGGTTGCCATGTTAACCTCCAGAGGCAGCTCCGCTGTGGAGACCTCTTGCTGGGCCTCCGGCTGGAGCTCGGGGCTGGAGGTTGCCACGTTAACCTCCATGGGCAGCTCCGCTGTGGAGACCTCCTGCTGGGTCTCCGGCTGGAGCTCGGGGCTAGAGGTTGCCACGTTGACCTCCATGTGCAGCTCCCTTGAGGAGACCTCCTGCTGGGCCTCCTGCTGGAGCTCGAGGCAGGAGGTTGCCATGTTTACCTCCAGGTGCAGCTCTCTTGAGGAGACCTCCTGCTGGGCCTCCTGCTGGAGCTCTGAGGGTGCCCACCTGTGGAGCCGCTTATGCATCCGCCAGCTGCCCTTAAAACAGCCTTGGGAGCAGAAGCAGCTGCTTCTTACTACCTGGTTCCTGTAGATGGGACACTGCAGGATGGCTGGTTGGGTGTATCCCTCGGTGGCACACTCCTGGGTTAGGGGATGAGAGGTGTAGGCTGCCACGTTAGCCCGCTTACTCTCATAATATTCCAGGAACGTTTGACTAGGTCGGTCGCCCAGACGGTCCTTCCCCAAAAAGGTCCTGAGGTTGGGTTGGAAGTCTGGGCTTCCGAACACCCGGACCAGTAGATCCACAAAGCCCGAAACTGTTTTGAGCTGCGTGGATCTACTGGCAAGGTGAAGCTCCGCCCATTGGCGAGCGGAGCCGACCAGACGAGAGAGGAAGAACCCCAACCACTCTTCTTCGTCGGGTTTGGGGTCCTCCGAACTCAAAAAATAAAATTGTGCCTGCAACAAAAAGCATTGAGGCCAAGTGGCAAAGCCGTCAAAATCGTCCGGGGGATGAATGAAAGTCCACTGAGGAAAAAACATAGAATTATAAGCAGGCATATTAAATATGGCATAGCATGGCGTGGCATGCCCTCGCTTTCCCCACTGCATCCATTTTTTGGTGGTGTATTCTGTTACGACACTGGGGATAGAAGGAAGCAGGATGCACTCGCAGGGGAAAAGTGGTCAGTTTATTAGGCACAGTTCAAAATAAAAGGAACATTCAAAAGAAAGGGGACAGTCACACAAAAGTCCAAAATTAAACCTGACAAAGATCCCAAAACACACTAGGGCAGTAATTCCAAACAGGTTAGTCACTTATCCGAACACTTACAGGGAAGAAATCCAGGAAATCTTGAAATAGTAATCCAACGGCTTATGGGGCAAAAATCCAGGAAGTAACGCGACATGAATCCAAGAACCCGGGAATGCCGGGTTAACAAAAACATAAGACAAAACCTCACGAGGCAGGGAGGCGGTTTGGGAACCACGAAAAATGAGCTAAGGAACAAAACACAGGAAAAACACGGGAGGGAGGTGGTTTGGGAATCACGAAAAACGAGCTAGAAACAATTCACTACTTTGACTCTAATTTAAGTTAAGGCTAATACTCCGTGCCGAAGCGGAAACGGAGAGGCGTATTTAAACACACTGAAATCATTGCCACCTGAAACCAATGCTTACACACAATGAATGAGACTAACATGAACCAATAAGAAATGAGGAGGCGGAGACATGACACAAACCAAAACATAAGCACATGGCAGAGGTAAACAAAACGGGAGTTCATGAATGACTGTCCAGAGGGTTTTTATGAATAGCGCTGGAAAGCACTCAGTGGAATGTGGAAGTATGCCACTCGCTAGTTTCGCAGCGACAGAGCGGGAGAGGGAACCTAACAGTCAGAATGAAGAAATTCGCACAGTACGGTAAAAATAGAGAGTTGAGCGTGTTCCTCAGCCTATTTTGAGAGGCCTCGTGTTGTAGCTAAATGATGTCATTGCGTGTTCCAATGCCATTCAATAGCTATTTTTAATTCCGTGGGTTAACTATCAGAGCAGCGAGCTCGTGCTTGTCCTTTGTGTCCACTCGCAGGGTAGCTTTGAGAGAGATGGTCTTTCAGTGTAACATTTTGTCAGTGTCCGAGTGTGTGTTGAATGGAAGTTTGTTTTAAAATGAGATCAAATTTAGTTTAATAAGTTTGTGTAACCAACAAAAAAAAGAAACCCCATTGTGTTTGTGTGCCCAGTGAAGCTGGCACGGAATTTTATTATCCACAGAGATCGTGTAGTACTTATTAGTTTATAAGTACTGAATTAGCCTCAGGTAATCTGCAGATTAAATTTATCTCACCGTGAAAACCTGAGCTTTGAAGCGCCACGTTGTAAAACGGGCTACGAATAGTGTTTGTGTGAAATGCGCTGACATTTCCTAATATGCTTGAACCATATTTGCATGCAGCAATTCATGATTGTGTGTTTTGGATTTGAAATTCCGTTGCAGTCAAGTAAAGCGGAATGAATTAGTTTAACCAACAGCGAGAAAAAGAACTGCTGTTTGTGTGTCCAGAGAAGCTGACACGAAAATCTAAGATTTAAGATCTGCCGAGATCGCATTAAATTGTTATTATTGTAGTTGCAGTGTACCCGCTGCTTAAATAAGTTTTATATCACTCTCAGCAAAGAGACATTCTTAGCGCCACGCCTACTCGCAAAGTACAAGTGATGTTATTTGCATAGTGTTGAAATGAGCCGACATTTCATGCAGAGCGCTTGTGTGCAGCACACAACGTGCTAACTAACTCTGTTTGTGTAGGTTGCCATAACAACAATTGAGCCCGGAAGTTCTAGGAGACTCTTCTGGGGTGACTCTGAACTGCGCACGCGTAGTCTGCCGAAGCCATATTGTAAACAAACTCTCCAGTGTTGCTAAGCTAACCCGAAGCAGTGTTTACATTGAGGCCTATGCTAAAACGGGATGACCTCTTCTCAAGTCACGTCCATGTCAGAGGTCCACGGGATGACCTCTTCTCAAGTCAAGTCCATGTCTGAAGTCCACGGGATGACCTCTTCTCAAGTCGATTCCATGTCAGAGGTCCACGGGATGACCTCTTCCCAAGCCAAGTTCATGTCAGAGGTACACGGGATGACCTCTTCTCAAGTCAAGTCCATGTCTGAGGTCCACGGGATGACCTCCTTTCCAAGTTCTAGTTCATGTTTTAGCACAAAATTAAGTCCAGGTTCCTGCCCTAGTCCTAGTCCATGTCCATGTCCAGGTTCCTGCCCTAGTCCTAGTCCATGTTCAAGTCCATGTCCAGGTTCCTGCCCTATTCCTAGTCCATGTCCAACTCCATGTCCAGGTTTCTGCCCTAATCCAAGGCCAATTCCAAATCCAGATCCTAGTCCATGCCTCAGCTTATGCCCAAAGCCAGTTTCTAGTCCAAGTCCCAATCCTGTTCCTAGCTCAGTTCCCAGTCCAGTTTCCGGTGTTTTTTCAAGGCCAAGTCCTGCTCCCAGTCCTGCTCCCGGTCCTGTTCCCAGTCCCGTTCCCAACTCTGTTCCTAGTCCTGTTTCCAACCCTGTTTCCATCTCCATTCTTGATTTAGTTTCCAGCTCTGTTTTTTATTTAATTTCTAGCCCTGTTTTTGCTTTAATTCTCAGTTCGGTTGCTGATTTAATTGCCAACTCCGTTTCCAGCTCTGTTTCCATCTCTGTTTCCAGCCAGGTATTAGATTTTGTTGACAGTGCTGTCTCTAGCCTAGTTTCCAGTTCTGCACACGATCCTGTTCCCTTTCATGTCTCCTCCTCTGTTTCTTGTTACCTTCCTAGCTCAGTTTCCAGTCCAGTTTCAGATTTTGTCTCCAACCCTGTCTCCATCACTGTCTCCAACCCTGTCTCCAGCTCAGTTTCCAGCCCTGTCTCCACTTTAATTTCCAGCTCTGTTTCCAGCCCTGTCTCCACTTTAATTTCCAGCTCTGTTTCCAGCCCTGTCTCCACTTTAATTTCTAGCTCTGCTTCCACTTCGATTTCCAGCTCTGGTTCCACTTTAATTTCCAGCTCTGGTTCCACTTTAATTTCCAGCTCTGGTTCCACTTCAATGTCTAGCTCTGCTTCCAATTTAATTTCCAGCTCTGCTCCCAGTTTAGCTTTGAGTCAGGTTTTCAGTTCTGTTCTGGGTCAAATTTTTGATTTTGTTGATGATTCAAGTTCTAGTTCAGTTTCCAGTCCAGTTCTCTATCCGGTTCTTAGTCCATCTCTATCCAGTTCCTATCCTCTGTCCTATCCTCTGTCCAGTTTTCTGTCCTGTCCTCTGTCCTATTCCCCCATCTGTTTCAAAATCTGTCTCTGAGTCTGTCTCAAATCCAGGTGCCAAATCTGAGTCCAGTCCTGGTTCCAGGCCAAGCACCCGGTCACGTGCAGCTCCAAGATCCAGGCCAAGCACCCGGTCATGCGCAGCTCCGATATCCAGGCCAAGCACCAGGTCACACGCAGCTCCAAGATCCAGGCCAAATGCCAGGTCATGCGCGGCTCCGAGCTCCAGGCCAAGCGCCAGTTCAAGCACCGCAACAAGTTCTCGACCAAGTTCTCGACCAAGTTCGAAGGGACAACCCGACACGCTCTGCTCTGGCTTTGGGACACTGATCATCGCCAGCCTCAGGTCCTGGGGGGCAGATGTTCTGATCCTGCCCAGGCGCCCGGGTCCGCCAAAACAGTCAGAACTTTCGGCGCTTCGGGAGACGTGCCTTTGGGGGGGGGCTCTGTTAGAATCTCTCTCTCGCTATGCTGCTAGCAGAGGCTAGCGAAGTAGCACACTTCGCATTCCACGCTTCGTGCTACTATAAAGAGTAGCATGAGTGCTATTCATAAAAATCTCTGGACTGTTCATTCATGAACTCTGGTTTTGTTTACTTTGCCATGTGCTCTTTTGTTTTTGGTTTACGTCATGTCTCTGCCCCCGCTTCCTTATTGGTCCATTTGTTTTGGTTCACATCATGTTTCCTCCCATGTTCTGTCATTGGTTATCCGTTTATAGTTTGATTATTGTTTCTAGGTGTTGTGTGTTTTATCTTGTTTGGTTTTAATTACCCTGTTTTATTTAAACCCTGTTTGGAGTCCGCTTCCTCGCGGAGTATTAAAAGTAATAAGAGGGATTATCATGAATACTAACGAGTAGTGAAGCTAAGGAATTGTAGATTCCTCTATGTTTTGTTTTCCATGCGTTTCCTAGACTTTGGATCATTGCCTTGTGACTTCTTTGATGTTTACCTTGCCATTTTTTGGGAATACCACAGTACCAGTTTTGGATTATTGCCTTGTGAGTGTTTGGAATTACTGCCCTGTCGTTTTGTGGAATATTGCCTGGTTTATTTGTGGATTTTTGTTAGAGTGTTCCATTATTTTTGAATGTTCTGTTTCATTTGGATGTTCCTAGTAAACTGCCCATTTCCCCTGAAAGTGCATCCTGCTTCCCTCCTTCCAGTTCTGTAACACCAGGACATTGAGACAATATAGACACACCCTCTTCCAGGTTGATTCATAAAATTTCCAGTTACAACACTGTGAAGGAGGGAAGCAGGATGCACTCGCAGGGGAAAGTGGTCAGTTTATTAGGAACATGCAAAATAATAAGAACATTCAAAAGAAAGGGGACAGTCCAACGAACATTCAAAAGAAAGGGGACAGTCCAACGAAAAACCACAAATAAACAAGGCAATATTCCCAAAACACGCTAGGGCAGTAATTCCAAACAGGTTAGTCAATAAATCGAACACTTACAGGGCAAAAATCCAGGAAGTAATGAGACATGAATCCAAGAACCCGGGAACAAAAACATAAGAAAAACCGCAGGGACCAGGGAACGCCTGGTAAACAAAAAAACAGTGAAAGATCTACACTTCTTGATCTTTGCTTCGTCGCTATTTTTAATTATATCTCGTTACATCAAAATCATTCTTCAACAATACTCCGCGCCGAAGCGGACATAAACAGGGGCTTAAGTAACATGGTTAATACTAAAGCAAACAAGATCAAACAAGTGACACCTGGAAAAAATAATCACATGATAACGGGAGAACCAATGGCAGAACACAAACTCAGCGGACCAATAAGGAAGCGGGGGCAGAGACATGACATAAAACAAAAACAAAAGCGCACATGGCAATATAAATAAAACCAGAGTTCATGAAACCGTCCGGAGATTTTTATGAATCGCGCTGGAATGCGCTCTGTGGAATGCGGAAGTGCGCTGCTCCGCTAGTGGCATAGCGAGAGGGAGATGCGCTGCTCCGCTAGCGGCGCAGTGAGAGGGAGATGCTAACAGTTGACTGGAACTTCTTAATTATTGCCCTTGATTACTACCCTTTTGCTGTATTTTTTATAGCCACTTCAATTTAAATTCAATTCAGTTTTATTTGTATAGCGCTTTTAACAGTGGACATTGTCCCAAAGCAGCATTACAGAAATATATAAATTCAGGATATAGATTTTAAATGTATGAATTTATCCCCAATGAGCAAGCCAGAGGCAACGGTGGCAAGGAAAAACTCCCTGTGATGATATGAGGAAGAAACCTTGAGAGGAACCAGACTCAAAAGGGAGCCCATCCTCATCTGGGTAACAATGGATAGTGCAATTATAAATAAATAAATCTCTTCTATAAATGTGCTAATACTACATGGTCAAATAGTGCAGATGTGTAACCAGGAAAATTCATTAGGGTTTTTACATGAAGTCTGTTCTGCTGAACTTCCCCATTGTTCACTGATGGAGACTTGAGTGCAAAACTGTTTGTGGCAATTGTAGTCCTAGCCATCATAGCTGTACATATGAATTGAGGTCCAAAGCCATCTTTATGGCTTCCCATTTTGTGAAGCTCAACAACCTTTTGCCACACATCACAGCTATATTCCTTGGTCTTACCCATTGTTATGAATGACAGACCCCCTGTCCCAAATGGCACACTCCATGATGGGGCTATTAACAGATGGCTTTTGGGACGGACTCGACGTTTTTACACTGGAAAGAGGATGTTGACTATAATGTCACGTTCTTTATCTTCAAACTATATAATGAAATATTACTAAAAGCTAGAGCCACAGTTCAATTACATTGTAAATCATTGTTTAATTATAAAAACAAAACCTTGCACTTAAAAATCCTCTTCTCTGTCATGTTGGCTAAAACCTGTAGTCAAATCTCCTCCGCTTCCCACGTCAACTAAACTCCTCCTTTGCTTTCTGATTGGTTTGTCGCAAGGACTGTTGGGTAGCAGACTGCTGTGAGCCCAGCATCAATGGGAATATACTTCAAATATATTTTTGTCATTTGAATTCATAGGGGTGCCAATAATTGAACAAAAGATCAAAAGGTTAAACAATAAAGACAATTTTTCACAGCCTTCTTTGCTCATATTTACCAAAGGTGCCAATATTAGTGGAGGATAAACCTCATACTGGTTCTCTCATAGGGACACATGGACTATGTCTCTCCCCCTCTGCCCTTCGCTTACACTAAAACACACACACTACATCTCCCTTCCCTTCTCATAACGTAGGACTAAAGATGATTTTTTTTTCTTGTCTTTCATCCACACTATCACCACACACACACACACACACACACACACACACACACACACACACACACACACACACACACACACACACACACACACACATCTATTTCTCATTCACACAAATGTTAGGTTATTGCTCTCATCTTTCTTTCCCTATTCTCTGCTCTTTTCTTTTATACCTATTTTGTTTCTTCACGGCTTTATTATTATTATTATTATTATTATTATTATTATTATACTACTATTGCTTTCTACTGTGGTGTTACATGTTTTATATTATGTTATTACATGTGCACATTACAACCGTACTCATCTATCAGACATCGAAATGGGAATTACTGAGAAAAGCTTTCATATATAGTATTTAAGTACACATTTTATAAACAGATTATGCTTTAATATGTAACAATTCCAACACTTAAGCTGGTAACATGGAATGTGCGTGGCATCCGAACTCGAGCTAAAAAGACAAAAATCCTCAGTCACCTTCTTAAGTTAAACTCAGATATTTGTTTATTACAGGAAACTCATTTGTCAATTACAGAATTACAGCCCAAATCTGAACAATATGATCAAATATTCTCAGCAACATATATAACAGCAGACAACGAGGTGTTTCAATTTTGGTGCATAAAAGGTTAACATTTAATCTACATTCAATCACCACAGATCCCGAGGGTCGGTATGTCATTATCAGTGCAACTATATATATATATATATATATATATATATATATATATATATATATATATATATATATATATATATATATATATATATATATATATATATATATACACACACACACACACAAACACACACATACAGTGCCTATAGAAAATCATCATACCCCTTTGAAATAGTCACTTTATTGTCTTACAGCCTGAAATCAGAACCCATTAAAAATATTTTTTTTTGTTCCAGCTTTATTTACACATTCTGCCTTACAACATTCAAGTTCGAAGTTTTCCAAATTCGAGTTGGAAAAGTGATCAGTCCCATGATTTAATACTTCACAGAGCCACCTTTTGCTTTAATTACAGCCATCAGTCTGTTTGGATATGTCTTTATTAGCTTTGCACACCTAGAGTGGGGTATATTTGCCCATTCTTCCTTGCAGAATTGTTCGAGTTCAGTCTCATTTTGTGGTGAGCAGCGACTGCTGTCTTCAAGTCCATCCACACATTTTCAGTTGTATTTAGGTCAGGGCTCTGACTTGGCAACTCAAGGACATTCACCTTCCTATCCTTAAGCCACTGTGTAGTTTTTTTGGCGGTGTGTTTAGGGTCGTTGTCGTGCTGGAAGATGAACCACCTGCCCATCTTCAGCTGTCTAGCAGAGGGCCACATGTTTTCCTCAAGAATTTGGGTGTACTTGGCAGCATCCATTTTCCCTTCAATCCTGATCAATTGCCCAGTCCCCGCTGAAGAGAAACACCCCCACAACATAATGTTGCCACCACCATGCTTCACAGTAGGTATGGTGTATTTTGGGTGGTGTGCTGTGTTTGGTTTTTGCCAAACAGAATGCTTGCGGTTCAGTTCAAAAAGTTCAATCTTGGTCTCATCTGACCATAAAACCTTTTGCCACATGGCATTAGAATCTTCCAAGTGGTTTTTTGAAAAGCTTTTTCAGAAGAGGCTTCTTTCTTGCCATACAGACCAGCTTTGTGTAAAGTTTGTGAGATTGTTGTCACATGCACAGACCAACCAATCTCTGCCATAAGGACTTGTAAGTTCTTCAAAGTTGCCATTGGCCTCTTGGTAGCTTCCCTGATCAATATCCTCCTGGCTCGATCATCCAGTTTGGAGGGACGGCCCAATCTAGGCAAGGTGTTGATGGTGCCATACAATTTCCACTTCTTAATAATGCTCTGAACGGTACTCAGAGGGATAGTTAAAGCCTTTGAAATCTTTTTGTATCCTTCTCCTAACTTGTGCCTTTCCACAACTTTGTCCCGGAGCCCTTTTGAAAGCACCTTTCCAACTATGGTGTATTTGTTGCATTGCCATGCACTACTAGTAATGGAATCATCATGGAACAGCCGGTTTTCTTATGAAGTAATCAAAACCACTGCAGTTGATGTCAAGTGGGGGGGCGATTAGCATGGTGTGTGATCTGGGAAGTGACTGGTTGTACCTGAGCAAGTTTATAATGCTTACTCTAAGGGGCTGATCACTTATCCAAACCAGGTATTTCACTAATTAAATTTTAATAATTGTTCAGAATTTTTTAAAATGTTATTACCACTTAGATGTCGAGGGTTATAATGTGTAAATACAGCTGGCAAAAGTTAGATTTAATTTATTTTAATTTCCAGGGTGTAATGTGACAAAAGGTAAGGATTTCATTTTTGTAAATATTTTATTATATCTTTTCATGGGACAACACTGAAGAAATGACACTTTGCTACAATGTAAAGTAGTGAGTGTACAGCTTGTATAACAAGCGAGTTATATACAACAGAGTGAGTACACCCCTAAGTGAAAATGTCCAAATTGGGCCCAATTAGCCATTTTCCTTCCCCGGTGTCATGTGACTTGTTAGTGTTACAAGGTCTCAGGTATGAATGGGGAGCAGGTGTGTTAAGTTTGGTGTTATCACTCTCACACTCTCTCATACTGGTCACTGGAAGTTCAACATGGCACCTCAAGAACTCTCTGAGGATCTGAAAAAAAGAATTGTTGCTCTACATAAAGATGGCCTAGGCTATAAGAAGATTGCCAACACCCTGAAACTGAGCTGCAGCACGGTGGCCAAGACCATACAGCGGTTTAACAGGACAGGTTCCACTCAGAACAGGCCTCACCATGGTCGACCAAAGAAGTTGAGTGCACGTGCTCAGCATCATATCCAGAGGTTGGCTTTGCAGAATAGACGTATGAGTGCTGCCAGCATTGCTGCAGAGGTTGAAGGGGTGGGGGGTCAGCCTGTCAGTGCTCAGACCATACGCTGTACACTGCATTAAATTGGCCTGCATGGCTGTCGTCCCAAAAGGAAGCCTCTTCTAAAGATGATGCACAAGAAAGCCTGCAAATAGTTTGCTGAAGACAAGCAGACTATGGACATGGCTTACTGGAACCATGTCCTGTGGTCTGATGAGACCAAGATAAACTTATTTGGTTCAGATGGTGTCGAGCGTGTGTGGCGGCAACCAGGTGAGGAGCACAAAGACAAGTGTATCTTGCCTACAGCCGTGGCCAAAAGTTTTGAGAATGACACAAATATTAATTTTCACAAAGTCTACTGCTTCAGTGTTTTTAGATCTTTTTGTCAGATGTTACTAACTGTTACTGAAGTATAATCACAAGCATTTCATAAGTGTCAATGGCTTTTATTGACAATTACATGAAGTTTATGCAAAGAGTCAATATTTGCAGTGTTGACCCTTCTTTTTCATGACCTCTGCAATTCGCCCTGGCATGCTGTCAATCAGCTTCTGGGCCACATCCTGACTGATGCTTTACTGTTGGCATGACACAGGACTGATGGTAGCGCTCACCTTTTCTTCTCCGGACAAGCTTTTTCCAGATGCCCCAAACAATCGGAAAGGGGATTCATCAGAGAAAATGACATTACCCCAGTCCTCAGCAGTCCAATCCCTGTACTTTTTGCAGAATAGCAGTCTGTCCCTGATGTTTTTCCTAGAGAGAAGTGGCTTCTTTGCTGCCCTTCTTGACACCAGGCCATCCTCCAAAAGTCTTCGCCTTACTGTGCGTGCAGACGCACTCACACCTGCCTGCTGCCATTCCTGAGCAAGCTCTGCACTGGTGGTGCCCCGATCCCGCAGCTGAATCAACTTTAGGAGACGGTCCTGGCACTTGCTGGACTTTCTTGGGTGCCCTGAAGCCTTCTTCACAACAGTTGAACCTCCCTCCTTGAAGGTCTTGATGATCCGATAAATGGTTGATTTAGGTGCAATCTTACTAGCAGCAATATCCTTGCCTATGAATCCCTTTTTGTGCAAAGCAATGATGGCTGCACGTGTTTCCTTGCAGGTAACCATAGTTAACAGAGGAAGAACAATAATTTCAAGCACCACCCTCCTTTTAAAGCTTCCAGTCTGTTATTCTAACTCAATCAGCATGACAGAGTGATCTCCAGCCTTGTCCTCATTAACACTCTCACCTGTGTTAACGAGAGAATCACTGACATGATGTCAGCTGGTCCTTTTGTGGAAGGGCTGAAATGCAGTGGACATGTTTTTGGGATTAAGTTCATTTTCATGGCAAAGAAGGACTTTGAAATTAATTGCAATTCATCTGATCACTCTTCATAACATTCTGGAGTATATGCAAATTGTCATCATAAAAACTGAGGCAGCAGACTTTGTAAAAATTAATATTTGTGTCATTCTCAAAACTTTTGGCCACGGCTGTACAGTCAAGCATGGTGGTGAAAGTCATAGTCTGGGGCTGCATGAGTGTTGCCGGGACTGGGGAGTGTACTGTGACATGTACTGTGACATACTGAAGCAGAGCATGATCCCCTCCCTTTGGAAACTGGGCCGCAGGGCAGTATTCCAACATGATAACGACCCCAAACACACCTCCAAGACGACCACTGCCTTGCCAAAGAAGCTGAGGGTAATGGTGATGGACGGGCCAATCATGTCTCCAGACCTAAACCCTATTGAGCATCTGTGGGGCATCCTCAAACGGAAGGTGGAGGAGCGAAAGGTCTCTAACATCCACCAGCTCTGTGATGTCGTCATGGAGGAGTGGAAGAGGACTCCAGTGGCAACCTGTGAAGCTCTGGTGAACTCCATGCCCAACAGGGTTAAGGCAGTGCTGGAAAATAATGGTGGCCACACAAAATATTGACACTTTGGGCCCAATTTGGACATTTTCACTTAGGGGTGTACTCACTTTTGTTGCCAGCGGTTTAGACATTAATGGCTGTGTGTTGAGTTATTTTGAGGGGACAGCAAATTTACACTGTTATACAAGCTGTACACTCACTACTTTACATTGTAGCAAAGTGTCATTTCTTCAGTGTTGTCCCATGAAAAGATGTAATAAAATATTTACAAAAATGTGAGGGGTGTACTCACTTTTGTGAAATACTGTATATATATATAATATATATATGTATGTATGTATATATACACACACACACACACAAAAATCACTATGAAAGCACAGTCCTATAGCAGTGAGCATAATCTTAGAATCCTAGCAAATATGTGTAATCTCAAGATTTAGATTATTAAGTAGTGTGTAAAACACAAAAATATGTTAAAATCATGCACAGAATCTGTAATACATAAAAGCAACACTTACCCATGTAAAGAGATAAAATTGAAGTGAAAAATAACAGTTTAATATGAGAACCAAAGAGAGAACGCAGAGAAAGGTTTGCTTGTCTAGATTGCTGGGAGACATTTTGGTAAATTGGGCCACAGAGGTCTTTTATAGGGGGCGGGGCAAGAAAGAAAGAAGGGGGAGAGTGTATTTTTTTTCTTCTCACCTTGAAAAACCTGGTTTTAATGGTGGCTGAAAAACCTGGTTTTCTGAAGCTAATGGTAGCTGGATTTTCTGAAAACCAAACATAATGGGACAAGGAGGGGAAAAGAGTATAAATAGAGACCAAACCCAGGATAGAACAGATCACTTCTGGGACATCTCATTTGAACTGATCTCATGTTGGCTGATATTTGTGGGCAATAAATCTGTTTTTTGCTTCTCTCATCCATTGTGTTATGAGTATTTTTTTATTTGAATTCAGAGTATTTTGTGTAGAGGCTACCGTATATCCAGTGGCAGAAAATGCCACACTCTATTAAAATGTGGGAGACTATCAGAACTTCCTGGAGAGTTGGGCTGTCTGCTAATAACTAACATTGTCATTATTGTCTCCTAGGATTGAACTCCTAGGCTTGAGTGGAAATTGAAACTTAACCGTGGCTTTGAGAGCACTTGTTTGCACTTGCGTAATGGGATTTAACCAGTGATCTAACTTGCTTGCGGTCTGTGTTCTTCCAATTTTATTTTGTAGTAACGAAGATGCTTTGGGAAATTTATCAGAGTAAAAGTATACATTTTATTTAGCAAATGGAGTGGAGTAAAAGTAAAAGTTGACAGAAATATAAAAACGCAAGTAAAGTACAGATTCTCGCAAAAAATACTTAAGTACTGTAACGAAGTATTATTACTTAGACCTCTGCTAAGGGACAGTTAAGGGAGCATATAAATCCGTACCCCTGCCTCCCTTAGGTTCTGCCGACCATAACTGTGTGCTGCTTCTCCCTACATATAAAACTGTCCTAAAGAAAGAAGAAATCCAGACCAAAGAGGTTAAAATCTGGTCCGAAGAATCCACTGCTCGTCTCCAGGGCTGCTTTGACTGTACCAACTGGGAGATGTTCAAAGACTCTTGCAAGAACATTGATGAAGTCACTGATGTAGTCTGTTCTTATGTTACTTTTTGTGAGAGTATGATTATTACTACCAAAAAGATTAAGGTTTACCCTAATAACAAGCCTTGGATGTCGAAAGCAGTTAAATCTAGTTTACAGAAGAAGAAGCCGTCCTTCAGTCAAGGAGGGGCTTCTGAAAAAGATGCAGCCAAAAGAGAGGTTAAAAAGGAAATCCTAAGGGCTAAACAGAAGTATAAAAACTAAAGTAGAGAGCAAACTGGCAGAGAGGAACCTTGCCTCAGCCTGGTCCGGCATGAAAACAATCACAGGCAATACAGCAAAGCAAGAACTGAACCGACATTGTTATGGATGGTTTCAGGTCAAACAGTGAATTTGCCAATGCTCTTAATAAATTTTACCTGGAATTTGATCAGGGACTTAGATGTAAACTTAAAGATAATCAAGATTTCACCCTGGAGCAGAGAGAAGATGAAAAATCCTTCCTTTCTCTAAAAATAAATAAGAGCCCTGGTCCAGACAATATCAGTGGTAAATTACTGAAATCTTGTGCAAGACAATTAAGTTCTATCTTCTATGATATTTTTAATGTCTCTATATCTACAATGTGTACCTAACCTGTGGAAGCAGGCTATCATTACCCTGTTTCCCAAAGGTCCTAAGGCTTTTAATGACTTTAAGCCAGTTGCCCTCACTTCTCTTGTAATGAAAACTTTTGAAAAGCTTGTGAAGACAGAGCTTGCAAGGGAAACAAAGCAGACACTCGGTCCTATGCAATTTGTAATGAGGAGTTAGAGGAGTTGAGGATGCTACAATCACTCTACTTAACCTTTCGTTTAAACACCTAGAGGGGAGTAAAACACACGCTAGATTGTTATTTATTGACTTTTCCTCGGCCTTTAACACATTTTAGCCATGTGTTTTGTCTTAGAAAACTGTCCCAATTTCATATTGATAAAACCATGATGACCCTCTTTTATCTGGCTTTTATTGAATCAATCTTGTCATTCTCCCTTGTGTCGTGATTTGGTAATCTAATAAAGAATCAGAAATTCTTTGAACCAAATAGCCTAGCAAGCTTATAGGCGAGTCTCAACCCAACCTATCAGGTCTTTACTCCACACAGCTGCAGCGTAAGGCGAGCTCTATTATTAAAGACTGTTCCCATCCTTTCCATACTGAATTTCAGCGTCTTCGTTCCTACTGCCAGTTTGTGGCCCCTAGGTGCAGAACAAAACGGTACAGGAATTCTTTTGTACCTGCAGCCATTGCATTACTAAATAAAAATAGTATGAGATGATGCACTTTGCTATGCATGACACTTTAAGCTTTTGAGGGGGTGGGTGAGTGTATGTGTTTGTGTAGAAGCACTTTGTCGTGTCGAGTCTTTATATTTTTAACCCTTTTGATATTATAACGGTACATGTTTTTTAAAGTACGATTTGATGTTTTATGAATTTGTCTTAACTATGGATTGCTGATTCTCCTGTCTGCACAACAAATTTACCCTCGGGTACTAATAAAGCTAATAAAACTAATAAAAATAAAACCTTGATCTTGACATTAACGACATATGTAACACATACTACAATACACCCAATTACAATAATTAGTGACCACACACCTGTATCTCTAACACTAAACATAGAACCGCACACAAAACCTTCTCCTAGATGGCACCTCAATATTTCATTACTCAAAGACCCAGAATTCATTACATTAATAGGGAGAGAGTGGGCATCCTTTATGGAAGTGAACGACTCCCCAGAGATCACAGCATCAACATTATGGGAAACAGCAAAAGCAGTAATCAGGGAGAAAATAATATCATATTCATCATATAAGAAGAAAAAAACAACTGGAATTTGAAACTGAGCTGGAACAACAGGAGATTAAAGAACAATCGGATAGATACACTAAGAACTTAGATGACCAAACATTATCTGAATTGAGGAACGCCCAAGACCAACTGGAAGAAATCATACATAAAAATTTTTTTTTTAAAAAACAGCTTATTATACAACAACTCAAACATCATAATTTTGAATACAACAAATCAGGTAAATGCTTGGCAAATCTTTTACAATGTAAAAAAGATAAAACAATAATCCCATTAATAAGAAACTCAGCAGGAGAAATCGCCCAAGATCCACTAGAAATAAACAACACCTTCTGCACATTCAATAATAAGTTTTATTCATCAGAACCAGACCTAGGAGAAATACAGTCATTCTTAAATAACCTAGACCTACCTCAACTCTCCAAAGAAATAGTTAACACTCTCAATGGCCTTCTACCATCAGAAGAACTTCATAAAGCTTTCCTCCAGATGCCAAATAATAAATCACCTGGACCAGATGGTTTCCCTGCTGAATTCTACAAATACTTCTGGGACACACCATCACCATTACTCAATACACTAACAAAGGAAATTGAACACATATTTAAAATCCCTTTCCATATGAACACAGTCGCTATAAGAATGTTACTTAAACTGGACAAAGACCCAACGTAACCCAACAGTTACCATCACTCTCATTAATGAATACAGATCTGAAGATAATTACAAAAGCCTTAGCCACCAGATTAGAAACCGTGACCCCCACATTAATCCATCCTGATCAGACAGGCTTTGTCAAAAAAAGGTACTCTTCTGATAACATCCGTAGATTATTTAACTTCATAAATATTTCTCAACAGTCTAAAATTAATACATTTCTATTCCACACATTTGGCTTCGGGGAGTCATTCATCCATTGGATAAACATATTGTACACATCAACAAAAGCCACAATCACCACAAATGGGATCACTTCGCTAACATTCACACTTCACCGAGGAACACGGCAAGGATGCCCACTCTCCCCTTCACTGTTTGCCATTTTTATATAACCACTCACAATAGGATACGACAGAACAGTAAAATCAATGGAATTCATACCATAAATGCCCAAAAAGATTTTGTCTCTGTGCAGATGATATCCTACTGTATCTGCAGAACCCTAAACCTTCACTTCAGAAAACATATAAAGTAATTAATACTTTTTCCAAAATATCAAACTACACAATAAATTGGAATAAATCTTCCGCTCTCTGATGAGGCTTGGGATTCTGCAGCGCAGGATTCACTTCGTCCAATCCGTGTTGGAAATATTAAGTACAACCACAATTCCAAAAAAGTTGGGACAGTATGGAAAATGCTAATAAAAACAAAGAGGAGTGATTTATAAATGTACTTTGACTTGTATTTAAACAAAAAACGGATAAAGACAAGGTACTTGATGTTTTACCTAATCAACTGCATAGTTTTTTGAAGATAAATGTTTATTTTGAAATTGATGCAGGCAACATGTTCCAAAAAAGTTGGGACAGGGCCAATCAATGGTGTGACAAGTTGAAATAAGAAGGTGATGTGAAACAGGTGAGGCAATAGTATAATCATAGTATATAAAGCAGCCTGCAAAAAAGGCCTAGTACTTCAAGAGCAAGGATGGGTCGAGGCTCACCAATCTGCCAACAGATGTAACAGTCAATAATCCAACACTTTGAGAACAACATTCCCCAAAGACAAATCGGTAGGATTTTGGGCATTTCACCTTCTACAGTGCACAATATAATTAAAAGATTCAAGGAATCCGGTCAAATCTCAGTGTGTAAAGGGCGTGGCCAAAAACCACTTCTGAATGCGTGTGATCTCCGATCCCTCAGACGTCACTGTCTTATAAACCATCATGAGTCTGTAATGTATATCCTGACATGGGCTCAGGAATACTTTGGTAAACTTTTGTCAGTCAACACCATTCACCATCCACAGATGTAAGTTAAGGCTTTACTATGCAAAGCAGAAGCCGTACATCAACACTGTCCAGAAACGCCGCCGACTTCTCTGGGCTCGGTCTCATCTGAGATGGACAGTAGCACAGTGGAATCATGTTTGGTAATCCAACAAGTCAACATTTCATATAGTTTTTGGACAAAACAGCCGTTGTGTTCTCCGGGCCAAAGAGGAAAAGGACCATCCAAGCTGTTATCAGCGTCAGGTCCAAAAGCCAGCATCTGTCATGGTATGGGGGTGTGTCAGTGCCCATGGCATGGGTAACTTGCACATCTGTGAGGGCTCCATTAATGCAGAAAGATATGTACACATTTTGGAGCAACATATGCTGCCATCCAGAGCAGGACAACGCCAAACCACATTCTGCCCGGATTACAAGCACACGATTGCGTGAGTAGAGAATGTGGGTGTTAGCATGGCCTGCCTGCAGTCCTGACCTGTCTCTGATTGAGAATGTGTGGCGCATTATGAAGCACAAAATAAGGCAACGAAGGCCCCATACAGTTGTGCAGCTGAAGAAAAGCATAATGGATGAATGGGGAAAATTCTGCTTGCTAAACTTAACCAACTGGTGTCTTCAGTCCCAAATGCTTAAAAAGTGTTATTAAAAGAAAAGGTGATGTTACACAGGGGTAAACAGTCGACTGTCCCAACTTTTTTGGAGTGTGTTGCAGTCATCAGATTTGAAATTAGTGTATATTTTCAAAAATAAATTAAATTCACAAAGTAAAACATTAAATAATGTGTTAATATTGTGTTTTAAATATAGTACAGGGTGAACTGAATTTTCAAATGACTGTTTTTTTTGCATTTTCCATACTGTCCCAATTGTTTCGAAATCGGGTTGTACTTAGGCATCAGTATCTCCTCCAGGCTGTCAGAGTTGTTCTCACTTAACTATACTCCACTGCTTAAAACAATAGATGATGCCCTTAGATGCTGGATGAACTCTTCCATTAATAGGACGAATAGCAACTATCAAAATGAAAATTCTCCCTCAGAGTACTTATCTCTTCTCAATGCTCCCTGTCATACCTACAGAAAAATGGTTTCAATCGCTTAATTCTTCAATCTCCCATTTTTATTTACTGAGGAATAAAAAAGCAAAAATTAAATATTCTACATTACAGAAAAATAAATCTCAAGGTGGTTTAGAAGCACCAATTTTTATTATTATTATTATTATTATTATTATTATTATTATTATTATTATTATTATTATTATTATTATCATTATTATCTGACAAATCAACTGCAATATTTAGTGAAATGGATTCATCAAAGCAATAATAACATCTGATGGATACAACTGGAACAAACATACTGTAAAAAACTTACACTTGCAGATTTGCCATTTCTTAACACTTCGTTCAAGAACCACACCTGCTTTAAAAACACAGTTATCTCTACAGCTCTTACAGCCTGGTGGAAAGCTGTGAGAATCACCAATTCTACTCTAACACCATGTACATATACCCCCATCTGGCACAATCCAGACTTCCACCTTCACAAGACTCCTATTTACTACCGCACATGGGAACAGAAAGGAATTATACATCATCTCCTCTTCCACAATAATCACTTCCTGTCATTCAAAGATTTGGCCCAGAAAAACAAATTTGGGATCCAGCAGTTTTTTCAATATATACAAATTACAATCCCAATTCCAAAAATGTTGGGACGCTGTGTAAAATGTAAATAAAAACAGAATGCAATGATTTGCAAATCTCATAAACCCATATTTTATTCACAATAGAACACCGAAAACATATAAAATGTTTAAACTGAGGAAATGTACCATTTAAAGGAAAAAAATAAGGTAATTTTGAATTTGATGGCAGCAACACGTCTCAAAAAAGTTATGACAGGGCCATGTTTACCACTGTGTAGCATCCCCTCTTCTTTTAACAACAGTCTGTATACGTCTGGGAACTGAGGAGACCAGTTGCTGGAGTTTTGGGAGAGGAATGTTGTCCCATTCGTGTCTGATACAGGATTCTAGCTGCTCAACAGTCCTGGGTCTTCTTTGTTGTATTTTTCGTTTCATGATGCAGCAAATGTTTTCAATTGGTGAAAGGTCTGGACTGCAGGCAGGCCAGTTCAGCACCCAGACTCTTCTACTACGAAGCCATGCTGTTGTAATAGATGCAGTATGTGGTTTAGCATTGTCTTGCTGAAATATGCAAGGACTTCCTTGAAAAAGATGTTGTCTGGATGGAAGGATATGTTGCTTTAAAACCTGTATATACCTTTCAGCATTGACTGTGCCTTTCCAGATGTGCAAGCTGCCAATTCCATATGCACTAATACCATCAGAGATGCAGGCTTTTGAACTGAGTGCTCATAAGCCAGATGGTCCCTCTCCTCTTTAGTCCAGAGGACACGGCGTCCATGGTTTCCAAAAAGAATTTCAAATTTTGATTTGTCTGACCACAGAACAGTTTTCCACTTTGCCTCAGTCCATTTTAAATGAGCTTTGGCCCAGAGAAGACGGCGGTGTTTCTGGATCATGTTCACATATGGCTTCTTCTTTGCACAATAGAGCTTTAACCTGCATTTGTGGATGGCATGGTGAACTGTGTTCACAGACAATGAGTTCTGGAGGTGTTTCTGAGCCCATGCAGTGATTTCCATTACAGAATCAGGCCTGTTTTTAATGCAGTGCCGCCTGAGGGCTCGAAGATCACGGGCATACAATATTGATTTTCGCCCTTGTCCCTTGCGCATATAGATTTCTCTAGATTCTCAGAATCTTTTGATGATATTATGTACTGTAAATGATGAGATATTCAAAGTCTTCGCAATATTGCGTTGAGGAACATTATTCTGAAATTGTTTTTCACAGATTGGTGAACCTCTGCCCATCTTTACTCCTGAGAGACTCTGCCTCTCTAAGATACTCTTTTTTTTATACCAATCATGTTACTGACCTGTTGCCAATTAACCTAATTAGTTGCTAAATGTTCCTCCAGCTGTTCCTTTTTAGTCACACTTACTTTTCCAGCCTTTTGTTGCCCCCATCCCAACTTTTTTGAGACATGTTGCAGCCATCAAATTCAAAATTACCTAATTTTTTTCTTAAAATGGTACATTTCCTCAGTTTAAACATTTGATGTGTTTTCCATGTTCTCTTGTGAATAAAATATGGGTTTATGAGATTTACAAATCATTGCATTCTGTTTCATTTACATTTTACACAGCATCCCAACTTTTTTGGAATTTGGGTTGTAAATCAAGTAAAATTGACATAACAGATAATACACTTAATCCTCCCAAGATACTAGATGGCATAACCAATTTAAAGATCAGAGAAAAATAATTTCTAAATTATACAAACTACTAGTCAATACAGATAGCTCCATATATGTCCCAAAACTCAAACTCTGGACAGACATCTGTAAAAATATATTCACCATGACAACAAACACTAACTTAGAGCTTATCCAATACAAAATCCTTCACAGAATACATATCACTCAATATAAAAAATACAAAATAGGATTAGTCGACACGGACATCTGCTCACAATGTACCCTGGGCGACGTAGATAATTACTTACATGCAATTTGGACATGTCCACCAGTTAAAAAATTTTGGTTGTCAGTCATACAAAAAATTTCAGCTATCCTGAGCTGCAAAATCCCCCAATCGCCATCCCTCTGTCTACTTGGAGACCTTACACGGATCAATATACCAGCCAAATACAAGGACAGTTTGCTGATTTCATTAACCATCGCCAAAAAAGCAGTTCTTCAAAACTGGAAGTCAAAGCATCAACTCAATTTAAATCAGTGGAGTAACAGAATACAGATCAATGGCAAAAATCACAGTTCTCCATAAGTTGCATGCTGCAATTCGAGGAAAACTGGAAGTCATTCCTATAGCATTTCAAACCATTTCACGTACATCGCTAATATATGTATACATGTATGTACGTGTGTATTTTTTATATATATATATAAACAAATTATATATATATATATATATATATATATATATATATATATATATATATATATATATATATATATATATATATATATATATATAATTTGTTTATTTATTTATTTATTACACATACATACACACAGTGGGTTAAAAATAATCACATTTTGTTGCTTTTCAGCCTGAAATGAAGACGGACACAGTTTTTGTTTTATCCAGCTGTATTTACTCAACCTATAACAACCAAGTGAAAGATATAACATCAACATTTCATGGGAAAAAAAAAAAAAAAAACACAATCACCGAGTTGGAAAAGGATCACCCACTTGCTTTAATTTGCCTTAATTTTTTAATTACAGCCTTTAGTCTGTTGGGATATGTCTCTACTAACTTTGCACATCTAGACTTTGCAATATTTGCCCACTCTTCTTTGCAGAACTGCTCAAGTTCAGTTAAATTTGATGCTGACCATTCATTCACCTTTTTCTCCTTCAACCACTGTGTGGTCAGTTTTGCTGTGTGCTTTGAGTCATTGTCATGTTGGAAGGTAAACCTTTCTGGCAGAAAACTTTCTGGCGTAGGGCAGCATATTTTCTTCAAGAATTTGACGGTATTTTGCCCCATCCATTTTCCTTCTATCCTGACAAGTGCTCCAGTCCCTGCTGCAGAGAAACACCCCCATAACAGGATATTACCACCTCCATGCTTTACTGTAGGAATGGTGTTATTTGGATGGTAAGCTGTATTGGATTTCTGCTAGACATATCATTTGGTGTTGACCTTTTTCCATGTGGCCTCAGAATCTTCAGGGCCTTCATGTGGCCTTTCTTGAGTG
>CM042536.1:35592963-35740463 GCA_023630585.1 Cranoglanis bouderius
CTGTTAACCATAGAAATTAACACGGACAACAACCTAACAACCCTTCGTATTATCGCTAGCTAAAATTTAAACCACATCACATCACAGAATTTTAACTCGTATACTAAAATACTACTAAAACATACTAAAATACTAATGATTTGCATAACTGTACTAATTTTTTTTTATTTCCCCCAAATAAAGGATTAAGTGTTCCTTTTTGTCACTACCAAAACATGACTTCACCACATGTTTCGGTCACAAAACTATTGTTTTGGTAGTGACAATTTTAGATACTTTTGAGTCTAGCTTAAAGATGCTAATCATCACATGGTTAGCTAGCACAGTTCTGAACAGTTGTACACACATAAAAAAATTAATTTTATGGAATAACACCCAAAAAAGTTTGCTTAATTGCAGAAAAAAGGTGTTTGATAGTGACGTTCCTTAAAATTACACACAGATTTTCAGACTTTTGTAGACATTTACCTCAAAATGATGGGACCGAGCTATGAGAGAGAGGGACACAGGAATGTAGGGGTGTGGTGTCATGGAAAATCATCTTCAGCAAAAATAAAAACTTCTGACTCTCGAGGTTTTTGATGACAAAAAGGTGAGATGTCTGCAGATCATCTGATAAGTACAATTAATGTTCATGCTTTTATACAATACTAAAACAATGAACTCATTAGACTGGGTATTCCCATGTTTTCTTTTGATCACATTTCTTTGATCACATTTCTGATGACTCGCCACAATTATGTTTCTTTGTTCATATCTTATCTATAAAGGGGGCGTAAGTTTAGTCAGCTTTTTTTTTTTTTTTAAGTGTTTTAATTTACTGATTTATGTCATGGATTTCAACAATGCATCTTAAGAAATCCCTAATATCAAATGGTCTTTAAAGATTAAAGACTTAAAAAGACAGAGTACAAAATCAGTGTCTTTATGCAGGTGCAGAGGGTAATTTTTCTGGGAAATAACAGAGCAAAAGATACTTTTATAACTGAAGAAAGGGTGCTCAATAATCTCACCAGCTAGACCTACTTTGATTTTAGCTTCTTTAATTAACACATTATCTCTTATGGTCTCATATATTGGTCACACATGAATAGATATTTCTTGAATGTACCATTTGCTCTTTGAAAATATACCCATACTAACACACACACATATCCTTGAACATTGGTGGATCTCCTCTAACACAGGTGGCCTTATCAGAACATTCTGTATTTATCTAACTTCTTCAGTTTGAACAATGGCCCACTCATAAAGCTTTGGCAATAATAGTGGATACACACTACAGATAACAAATTAGGAAGCTAGGAAGAAAAAGATACAAACTGCGAGTGAGAAATGGGTGCTCAGTAATTTCCCACAAGCTGGAGTTACAGTGGGTATAGAAAATAATCACCCCCTTTAAAATAATCACATTTTGTTGCTTTTCAGCCTGAAATGAAGACGGACACAGTTTTTGTTTTATCCAGCTGTATTTACTCAGTGCAACTTATAACATCCAAGTGAAAGATATAACACCAACATGTCAGAAAAAAAAAAAAAACAATCACTGAGCTGGAAAAAGGATCACCCCCCTCCTAAAAATTGACTTGTAAACTCAATAAGGTGTAGCTAATCACCTTCTCAATGGCACACAAAGCCATTTAACTTTCAACTGTGATCGGCTGTGGTCATTTTGATTAGCTCAGCATGAAAAGAGCTTTCCTGGAGCATTTTGTAGTGCAACTGAAGCAAACTATCAACTATGGGTGGCAAGGCACTGTCAAAAGATCTCCGGGATAAAGTCGTGGACAGGCACAAGTCAGGAGATGGATACAAAAAAATTCAAAGGCTTTATCAATGCCTAGAAGCACAGTGAAGTCTATTATTAAGAAGTGGAAGGTATTTGGTACAACACAGACCCTCCCTGGATCAGGACGTCGCTCCAAACTGGATGAAAGAGGCAGGAGGAAACTGGTCAGAGAAGTTACCAAGAGGCCTACAGCAACTCTGAAGTAGTTGCAGGAATTTATGACAAAGAGTGGTCATTGTGTGCATGTGACAACAATATCACAAATTCTCCACAAATGTGGCTTGTATGGGAGGGTTGCAAGAAAAAAGCCGCCCATGACTGAGCTTTGCCAAAACGCACCTTGAAGATTCTGAGGTCCCATGGAAAAAGGTGTTATGGTCAAATGAATTATTTGGCCTCAACACTAAATGATATGTCTGGTGAAAACCCAATACAGCTCACCATCCAAATAACACTATTCCTACAGTAAAGCATAGAGGTGGTAATATCCTGTTATGGGGGTGTTTCTCTGCAGCAGGGACTGGAGCACTTGTCAGGATAGAAGGAAAATGGATGGGGCAAAATACCGTCAAATTCTTGAGGAAAATCTGCTACCCTCTGCCAGAAAGTTGTCAATGGGAAGAAGGTTTACCTTCCAACATGACAATGACCCAAAGCACACAGCAAAACTGACCACACAGTAGTTGAAGGAGAAAAAGGTGAATGTCCTTGCATGGCCTAGTCAGAGCCCAGACTTAAACCCCATTGAAAATCTGTGGAATGACTTGAAGACTGCAGTCCACAAACGGTCACCATCAAATTTAACTGAACTTGAACAATTCTGCAAAGAAGAGTGGCAAATATTGCAAAGTTAGTAGAGACATATCCCAACAGACTAAAGGCTCTAATTTAAAAATTAAGGCAAATTAAAGCAAGGGGGTGATCCTTTTCCAACTCAGTGATTCTGTTTTTTTAATTTCTTATTTTTTTCTGACATGTTGGTGTTATATCTTTCACTTGGATGTTATAAGTTGCACTGAGAAAATACAGCTGGATAAAACAAAAACTGTCTCTGTCTTCATTTCAGGCTGAAAAGCAACAAAATGTGATTATTTTAAGGGGGGGGGGGGTTCTTTTCTATACCTACTGTACATCAGCTTGTCCTGGTTTCTTTGATTAATACACATGAATACTCTCATATCTTATACATTGATTATACATGATTAGATTATACTTTTGATTGCTTGACCTTAACATACTGATTTATTCAATGATTTCTTTAATATATACCATGTGCTTTAAAAATATACCGTAGTGGTAAAAATCAGTCTCAGCCAATGGACTAAAGCATACACTGTTTCAGTAGTGACATGAAAATGCAGGACACTTTTTTTTTATTTTTACATAAAGTTTCATGATTTACAAACAAAATATAAAATACTTTTTTATAACTTTACTTTAAAAAAAATCAAAAAGATATTTTTAAAAACAACAATGGAATAAAATGCAAAAATTATTTCAATATTATTTTCATAAGTTGAAATTTAGGGTTCAGGACAGCCACCTCCCAATTGAAAGTACCCAAAAAAATGATGATTTTATATACACACACACACACACACACACACACACACACACACACACACACACACACACACACACATATATATATATATATATATATATATAAATAAAGCGAGTATGAAGAAAATCAGTGTTTTTGAAATTTTTGTAAACCCAGTGGAACTTTTTAGTTTGGTTTAACTTATGAAAATGTACACATAACTTTACTAAAAGATTGATAAATGAGGCCCAATGTGGTGATTTTATTTTGTATATTTCCACCTCATTCCCCCTGAAATTATTTCCTGACTCCCAGTGCTGACTTCTGAACACAGATGTTTAGGAACAATTACTTAATGACTAATAACACCAAACTTAAAAGGCATCCACAGAATACACTACAGAGGGAAAAAATTAAATGGGACAAATACATGCATGCCATATGGAACTCCTACAGTAATTTTACCGCTGAGTGTGAACACAAAGACAGAAAGATGCGGAGTCCATTCAATTCCACATAACATCTGTCTGTCTGTCCGTCTGTCTGTCCGTCTGTCTGTCTGTCCACGCAATCCAAACCTGATTTCGACACCGCGCAGCTGTGACGATGAACTTCATCGTTCTATGGAACTCGCGGGTGCGCGCGACTGTGGGAGCGCGCAGGGGGAAACAGTGGCACGGCTGCGGAGGAGTGTCGCCTCGTACCGAGGTCTTCGTTTTATTGAAACGAAGAAACTGTAAATAGGATTAACTGTAATCCTAACGTTATTGTATTGACTTATTAAAAACAAAAAAACAAGGACGAACACACATCACTGGACGTCCTCGCCTGACACAAAGAATACTCCGTATAAAAGTTTCAGGTATGTGTGCCTGAGGGTTAGTACTGGATGGAATGTTAAAGTTCACCAAAAATAGTTTATCATTTAAATTGTCTTAGCTAAATTTACGTAACTTAAGCAGGTCATCTAGGTATGATAACGAAACTGTACACTCTATTTAAACGTCTTGCTGTTGTTGTTTAACTCCCGTTTCCCTCACAGAGGAATGAGAGAGAACCTGTTCCTTCATGTCCGAGTTCAGGATCTGTTACAACTATCTCGGTGGCTCGCTGGCTAATGTTTTTACCTGGTAATGATCCCCGTTTATTAGACGTTTTTAAGACAAAGCCGTAAAATATAGCTGTTTATTTGTGTTTCATCTTCGAATGAAAATTCAGAAAATACGCAAATAAACAGTTAACGAAAAAAAAACGAGGGAGGTTAACTCGGGCATGTAACTGCGATTGCTAACAAGTTGGCTAACCAGCTTCATCGAGACGAAATCTGTTCCCGAGTAGGGTTAGACAAGACAAAGGACGTGTTCAGTAATGAAGACAGTCGACCTTTTATCTGCAGAAAAACATGTTGAAGTATGTTTATTCTAGCGACTACTGCCAGGTATAGTTATAAAGTTGGCTAGAGGTATTGCAAACACGTCGTTTACAAGTTCGTTCGCTTGGACTCTAGACTGCTTTTTACAAGTCGTTCACCTAATGTTGAACTCCGTGTCAGTAACGTGTTCAAAATAATATTAGGTTCGATACATTTTACACTCCGAACAGTTTCCAGGAGGCGCGTCCACTCTTTAGATAAGGTCTCATTTTAAACATGTATTTTTTTTTTTTTTGTATTTCCGGCAACAGCAACTGTCAACAATACAAATGACATTCTCAAACAATTTGTTGGGGAAAAAAAAATCACATTGTATAGAATTTAATCATGATCTTTCTGTGAACATGAACTGCTGTTTAGCACATTTTCCAGTTATATAGCAAATACACTCACTGGCCACTTTAATAGGAGCACCTTGTGTAAGGTCAGTGATTTTTCCAAGTGATACAACTAAAACATGCACACACAAGTCACTGCAGAATAAACCCGTTTCCATATAAACGTTTAAAACAATTTCTTCTTCATAATAATCAATTAGGACACGTTAATCACAGAAAAACATTATCCTGACATTTGCAAAAGACCACACCTAGGAGTACACTAGGACTGTGTCAGTGACCACCTAGATTTATATATAAGTACATATGTGAGCATTATACACTCACTGTCCACTCTGACCGGACACCTGCTGTAGACCTGTGCATGCATGTCATTATCCAACCAGCCAATCCTGTGGCAGCAGAAAAATGTGATCTCTTATGCCTCTGGTATACTTGGGTTTTGTGTTTTTTTTCAGGCGTACCATAGCGTATGCGCACAGTCGTATGCATAGCCTTTCAAAGTATACTCCATTTGACATGTACGCGTACACACACGGTCGACGCATGCGCATTACCACAACCTGCCTACAAGAGTCAGTACACAGCAGTAAAGCGGGTCTTCTGGTGTGAAGGACGACAACGAAGAAGAATCACAACAACACGCAGTACAGTGGAGGAGAAAGACATGCTGCTTCACTTGTTACTAGAGAAAGAAGAAATTTAAAAAACAATGCGAAAGAGAAGATGGTCTGTGTGACCACTCAACCAGAAAAGAGTCAGGTTTTCTCGTGCCGTCTCTTCCGTTTATTGCGTTTTCTTCGACTACCTTGAGAGTCAACGGCCCTGGTGCACTGTTGCCACCTTGTGGAACAACCAGATAGAATTAAATTAAATGCGCATGTGCGACCTGGCCGTACAAAGTACGCGCGGTTAGAAAAATCAGGCGGTGTGCGTGCACTATGCGCGTACTCTGCTGATGACGAAAATTGCGTCACGCGTACTGTACGCTGTTCCAAGCGAACGCGTAAAAAATGAGGCATACTTTCGGCTTTACTGTCAAAGTTTGTGTGTATAAACTTGGTGGTCGTAATTACGAAGTGGTGTGTTCAAGTGATTTTGGAAAAAATTAGATGGCATGAGAACTTTTTGGTTTTATTAATTTGTAATTAGTTCTTAATGTTTGTATAATCAACAACAATAAGTTAATTTTGCCTTACTGAAAGAAAATAAAGAACTGAACAATTAACATGCATAACTGTTACTTAAATCTTATTGTCTGCTGTAGATTCATAATGGGAACTTCCATGACTTTTGACTTCTTGAGTATAAATTATGATTTTGTGATGGCATTCATGTGAGCTCACCTAATAATTATCATATTTCCTATAGGACTTGTAGGCAGCATTAGACTTTGCCATGGTTGTTGATGTCAGACAGGCTGGTTTAAGTATTTCAAAAACTACAAATCTCCTGGGATTTTCATGCACAATAGTGTCTAGAATTTACCCAGAATGGTGCAGGGTAAAACATCCAGTAAATGACGGTTCTACAGACAAAAGTACCTTGTTAATGAGAGGTTATAGGAGAATAGGCAGACAGAGCATCTCAGAACTCTAGAGACTGTTGTGCATGAAAATCCCAAGAATCAGAAGTGTCTGAAATACTCAAACCAGCCTGTCTGGCACCAACAACCATGCCACAGTCAAAGTCATTGAGATCACATTACCTGAAGCTCTTGAGCTGTATCTGCATGATTTTATGCATTGTGCCGCTGCCACCTGATTAGATGATCGGAAAATTGCATTAATGAGCAGGTGTTCCTATTAAAATGACCAGTGAGTGTATAATGCTCATCATATGTACTTCAGTCACAATGCAGTCCTAGATGTGGTCTTTTGTAAGTGCTAGGGGTAATGGTTTTCTGTAATGAAGGTGCCTGCTTTATAGGTCCTGACTGATTATTATTATTATTATTATTATTATTATTATTATTATTATTATTATTATTAACAATAAATTGTTTTAAAGTTTTAGGTGGTAGGAAACTGTGTTATTCTGCAATGACTTGTGTGTTTCACTTTGAAAAATCACAGACCTGACAGTGCTGTGTAATGCATTTGTAACAGCATACCATCAGAAAGAATGTACTGTGACATGAAAGAAATATGTGAGAAATGAGTGTCTCTCTATGTTTGAGTGTGAGTGAGAAAATGGGGATCGAAGTGTGCATGCTGTTTGTTCTGTATATCCTAAAAGAACAAACTCAATTTAAAAAGAGTAGGCTGATCTTTGTGGTTTTGTGTGTGAAGAATTTGGATAGGCTCAGTGTATGAATGTTCATTTGCACATAGCAAACACTTATTAGCAGATACAGCCCAATACATGTTGTAGGCACTCCTTTTGTGGAATGACTGCTCTAGGGATGCCGTACCATGGCTGACTCTAGTTTCATAAAAAGTTGAGAACTGCAGAGAAAATAAGTTCTGTATAACCTGTATACATTGGAATGGAATGTCATTTCTCCAGGACTGTGGTGCAACACCACAATAGTACAGTGGCACAGTACACAGCACTACATAAAGTGCAGATACACAGCAGTGTGAGAAGAGCACATACAATACAGTAAATACATAGGACAATAAATACACAGGACAGTACCATTAACTTGGCAGGACAACAGAAACAATTGTTATTGCCTTCTTGGCTAGGCAGGTGGTGCAGTTAGAGCCTAGGAGAGAACTTCTGTGATGTGCACACCAAGAAACTTGGTGCTGGATCCTGATGGACTGGGGTCTCTCAGTCAGAAAGTTCAGGACCAAGTTACAGAGGGAGGTGGTCAAACCTAGCAGACTCAGCTTTTCTGTTAGTTATTGTGTGGATGATTATGTTGAACGCTGAAGCCTGTGAACAACATCCTCACATAATTGTCCTTTTCGGAAACAGATATGGTGTCCTCTATTGAATGGTTAGGGTGGTAGGTGTACTGGAATGGGTCCAGAGTTGTGGGAAGACTGCTCTTTATGTGTTTTATGACTAGCTGCTCAAAGCACTTCATCATGACGGTACTTGTTGAGGTGGGTCACAGATTTTTTTTTTTTTTTTTTTGGCACAGTGATGATCATAGTCGTCTTGAAGCACATATTGAAGTTGTCTGTTAGGACATATGTAGGCTGATCAGCACATTCCCTGAGCACCTGAGCTGGTGGGTTAGCCCTGGACAGTTTTTTCCTGACGTCTACTGCAGACAGAGTACTTGGTCGGTGGAAGTTCACTATACTGAAATTGTATATAGGACAATAAAGGGTTCTAATCTAAATACAGTACTGTGCAAAGGTTTTAGGCACTATATTTTTTAGTACAAACTTTGTTATAGATTTTTTATTTTATAACTTCTACATCATCAAGTCAGTACAAAAAACATTTTAGATTCCCAAACATTAGTTTTCTAGCACAAAATTAAATGTTACAGAAAAATGTTTGTACGTCATTAAAGAAAGCAGCAGATTACGTAAGAGACACTTTTCAGACAATAAACACAATGAAGGCTGCTGGGTTTCGCTGCAAAAATAAGAAGCGAGTGTGAAAGTCAAAGTGTCCAGAAGAACTGTGTCTGGTTCTGCAAGATGCTCAATAAAACTTACCAGCTCATTTCCTTATAAAACTGCACACATTGTACTGGAGACTACTATTTTTATTTTAGTTTTTATTTTTTTGTCACACCAAATATTGACTTTGTTTCATTTACTACTGTTTACTGCTCTACAGTATTTTTTTTAAATGTAGAAACATTAATTTCATTATTTTGAAGGCATCTTTGCTCTACAGCATTTCTTTGCATGTGCCTAAAACATTTGCACAGTACTGTATATGCACATACTGTCATCAACAGATGACAGTAAGATTAATAGATAGTAAACGGGGACAATACATTTCTGTAAAGCTGACTTAGAGGTGCTTTGTTGGAGTTCCTTTTGGTATCTTCAAAAATGTCATAAAAGGTGTCCACAAAATGAAAACCTGAAATAAAACAGAATCTACCGTTAACATAGTTTCAGAAGAAGAAAGGATAGTCCAATAGATTTGTCTTTTGCAGTCCTTTGTTTATATATATATATATATATAAATTGAAGAGGAGTGAACCAACATTCCACAGGCCACAATCAACAACTTGATCAACTCTATGTGAAGGAGATGTGTTCCACTGCGTGAGGCAAATGGTGGTCACACCAGATACTGACTGGTTTTCGGGGCAAAAACAAAAGTGTTGTGTTTATATTTTTGTTCAGTGTGTATATATATATATATATATATATATATATATATATATATATATATATATATATATATATATATATATATATATATATATATATATACTGTATAATCTAGCCACAGGAGGTCACAAGCCAGTGTACTTTTTGTGCCGGTCCCAAGCCTGGATAAATAGAGAGGGTTGTGTCAGGAAGGGCATCCGACGTAAAACTTTTGCCAAATTCAATATGCGAATCACTAACATGACTTCCATACCGGATCGGTCGGGGCCCGGGTTAACAACGACCGCCATCGGTGCCATTGACCTACAGGGCACTGGTGGAAATTGGGCTACTGTTGGTCGAAGAAGGAGAGGAGGAAGGTGTGTTAGAGGAGGAAGGCGTGTCCGTAGGCAGAGAGAGAAGAGGAAAGGCAGGAGTTTAGGACTGAAAGTAGGGACTTTGAATGTTGGTACGATGACAGGTAAAGGCAGAGAGCTGGTAGATATGATGCAGAGGAGGAATGTCGACATTCTGTGTGTCCAGGAGACCAGGTGGAAAGGGAGCAAGGCTAGAAGCATTGGAGCAGGGTTTAAACTGTTTTATCATGGGGTGGACAGGAAGAGAAATGGAGTAGGAGTGATCCTGAAGGAGGAGATTGTGAAGAATGTTCTGGAGGTAAAGAGAGTGTCAGATAGGTTGATGAGTCTGAAGCTGGAAATTGAAGATGTGATGTTGAATGATGTTAGTGCTTATGCTCCACAAGTAGGTTGTGAGCAAGAGGAGAAAGACAGATTCTGGAGTGAGCTTGAGGAAGTGATGCAGAGTGTTCCCAGAGGTGAGAGAGTGGTGATAGGGGCAGACTTTAATGGACATGTTGGTGAAGGGAATAGTGGGGATGAGGAAGTGATGGGCAGGTTTGGTCTTCAGGTAAGGAACCCAGAAGGACAGAGGTTGGTAGACTTTGCTAAAAGTATGGAAATGGCTGTGGTGAACACGTACTTTCAGAAGAGGCAGGAACACAGGGTGACATATAAGAGTGGTGGCAGGAGCACACAGGTGGAATATATCTTATGTAGACACTGTAATCTGATGGAGATAAGCGATTGCAAAGTAGTGGTAGGAGAGAGTGTAGCTAGACAGCATAGGATGGTGGTGTGTAAGATGACTCTGGTGGTGAGGAAGATGAAGAGAGCAAAGGCAGAGCAGAAAACAAAGTGGTGGAAGTTGGAAAAGGAAGAGTGCTGTGCAGTTTTCAGGGAGGAGTTGAGACAGGCATTAGGTGGTCAGGAGGTGCTTCCAGATGACTGGACTACTACAGCCAAAGTGATCAGGGAGACAGGTAGGAAGGTGCTAGGTGTGTCATCTGGAAGGAGGAAAGAAGACAAGGAGACTTGGTGGTGGAATGAGGAAGTTCAGGAGAGTATCCAGAAGAAGAGGTTAGCTAGGAAGAAGTGGGACAGTGAGAGGACGGAGGAAAGTAGACAGGAATATAGGGAGATGCAGCGTGAGGTTAAGATAGAGGTGGCAAAGGCTAAACAGAAAGCTTATGAGGACATGTATGCAAGGTTAGATAGTAAGGAAGGTGAGAGGGATTTGTATCGGTTGGCGAGGCAGAGGGCTAGAGATGGTAAGGATGTGCAGCAGGTTAGAGTGATTAAAGATAGAGATGGAAATGTGTTGACAGGTGACAGGAGGGTGAGGGAAAGATGGAAGGAGTACTTTGAGGAACTGATGAATGAGGAAAATGACAGGGAGAGAAGAGTAGTAGAGGCAAATATTGTTGAGCAGGAAGTAGAAAGGATTATCAAGGGTGAAGTTAGGAGAGCTTTGAAGAGGATGAAGAGAGGAAAGGCAGTTGGTCCTGATGACATACCAGTGGAGGTATGGAAGTGTCTAGGAGAGATGGCAGTAGAGTTTTTAACTAGGTTGTTCAATGAGGTCTTAGAGAGTGAGAGGATGCCTGAGGAATGGAGGAGAAGTGTTTTAGTGGCGATTTTTAAGAACAAGTGAGATGTGGAAACTACAGAGGTATTAAGCTGATGAGCCATACAATGAAGTTGTGGGAAAGAGTAGTGGAAGCAAGGCTAAGGGGAGAAGTGAGCATTTGTGAGCAGCAGTATGGTTTCATGCCAAGAAACAGCACTACAGATGCAATATTTGCTTTGAGAATGTTGATGGAGAAGTACAGAGAGGGTCAGAAAGAGCTGCATTGTGTTTTTGTAGATTTAGAGAAAGCGTATGACAGGGTGCCAAGAGAGGAGCTGTGGTATTGTATGAGGTGGTCTGGAGTGGCAGAGAAGTATGTTAGAGTGGTGCAGGATATGTATGAGAGCAGTAGGACAGTGGTAAGGTGTGTGGTAGGTGTGACAGAGGAGTTCACGGTGAAGGTGGGACTGCATCAAGGATCGGCTCTGAGCCCCTTCTTGTTTGCGGTGGTGATGGACAGGCTGACAGATGAGGTCAGACAGGAATCTCCATGGACTATGATGTTATGATGACATTGTGATCTGTAGTGAGAGCAGGGAGCAGGTGGAGGAAACTCTAGAGAGGTGGAGGTTTGCTCTGGAGAGAACAGGAATGAAGCTTAGTCGCAGCAAGACAGAATACATGTGTGTGAATGAGAGGGATCCAAGTGGAACAGTGAGGTTACAGGGAGAAGAGATAAAGAAGGTGCAGGATTTTAAGTACTTAGGGTCAACAGACAAGAGCAACGGGGAGTGTGGAAAAGAGGTGAAGAAGCATGTGCAGGCAGGTTGGAACGGGTGGAGAAAAGTGTCAGGTCTGTTTTGTGATAAAAGAGTACCAGCAAGAATGAAAGGAAAGGTGTACAGGACAGTAGTGAGACCAGCGATGTTGTATGGTTTGGAGACAGTTGCACTGAGAAAAAGACAGGAGGAAGAGTTAGAGGTAGCAGAGGTGAAGATGTTGAGGTTCTTTTTGGGAGTGACGAGGATGGATAGGATCAGGAATGAGTACATCAGAGGGACAGCACATGTGAGATGTTTTGGAGACAAAGTTAGAGAGGCCAGGTTGAGATGGTTTGGACATGTTCAGAGGAGGGAGAGTGAATATATCGGTAAAAGGATGCTGAGGTTAGAGCTGCCAGGCAGGAGGCCGAGAGGAAGACCAAAGAGGAGGTTTATGGATGTAGTGAAGGAGGACATGAAGGTAGTCGGTCTGAGAGAAGAGGATGCAGGGGATAGGGCTAGATGGAGGCAGATGATTCGCTGTGGCGACCCCTGAAGGGAACAGCCGAAAGGAAAAGAAGATATATATATATACTGTATGTTGCTGAAGGAAGAAGAAAGTGGATAGCTTCTGTGTAAGCAGGATGTTTATATTACTGGTTATGTGATGACATTGTTACAAAGAGTTGTGATAAAACCTTTTGTGCCAATCTGTTATGTAATAGTACAATAACGTAACAGTAACATTGTAAAATAACAACCATGAAGAATTTTGCAAGATTTACTTCTGGCTTTTGGAAGATCTACTATCCAAAAGCAAATCCTTCAGCATCTTTGGGATAAGATCTTGATGGGAAGTTCTGCACTTACTACAATGACAATGTAGTTAAAGCTTTACGACTTTAGGGCTGCTTTTATACTTCTGCATATTTGCAAACATGGACATTGTTGAGTTGTACATTACTACTGAGATACCAGTGTTCCTTACTCCTTTTGTCCTTCTGAACTGTCTGATCCATACTGAGGCCCCACTTCTGCTTGGTGCCTCGTTCACCTGAAAATCACTCGCTGCTGTTGAGGAAGGCTCCACATGGATAGCCTAAAGAGCACCATGGGGTTACTGTGGATGGTACCACACAGACACCCTAAAGAATTTCTTCCTTGGATAGTCTAAAGACTGCAATTGTTAAGAACATTTGACTTAAATTTAACATGCCAGTACTCATACTCAAGGTCCTTTTGACACAATTTTTGGGACTACTTGACTTTAAAGTATACAGTTATAGAGGATAAATGATTTAAAATTGCAATATCTGGTGTCAACAAAAGGAGGATGAGCTCCCTTTTGAGTCTGGCTCCTCTTAAGGTTTCTTCTGCTTGTCACCTCAGGGAGTTTTTCCTTGCCACTGTTGCCCCTAGCTTGCTCATTAGGGATACACTTAAATAAGGAATTTTATGTCTGGATTTCTGTAAAGCTGCTTTGTAACAGTGCCGACTATTAAAAGCGCTACAGTGGTGTTTGAAAGTTTGTAAACTCCAAAATAGAATTTTAGATATATCTGCATAAATATGACCTAAAACATCATTACATTTCCTAAAAGTAGACAACAAGAACCCAAATAAACAAATTATATTTGGTCAGTTATTTATTCAGGAAAATGATCCAATATTACATATCTGTGAGTGGCAAAAGTATGTGAACCTTTGCTTTCAGTATCTGGTGTGACTCCCTTGTGCAGCAATAACTGCAACTAAACATTTCCAGTAACTGTTGATCAGTCCTGCAGATCAGCTTGGAGGAATTTTAGCCCGTTCCTCAGTACAGAACAGCTTCAATTCTGGGATGTTGGTGGGTTTCCTCACATGAATAAGGTCCTTCATTTACATTTACGGCATTTGGGAGACGCCCTTATCCAGAGCGACTTACATTTATTTCATTTATACATCTGAGGGTTAAGGGCCTTGCTCAAGGGCCCAACAGTGACAGTGCTGGGATTTGAACTCACAACCTACCAATCAGTAGCCCAACATCTTAACCACTGAGCTACCACTGTGGCAGTGCCTTCCATAACATTTCTATTGTATTAATGTCAGGACTTTGACTTGTCCATTCCAAAACATTAATTTTACTCTTCTTTAACCATTCTTTGGTAGAATGACTTGTGTGCTTATGGTCATTGTCTTGTTGCATGACCCACTGCCTCTTGAGATTCAGATCACAGACAGATGTCCTGACATTTTCCTTCGAATTCTCTGGTATAATTCAGAATTCATAGTTCTATCAATGATGGCAAGCCATCCAGGCCCAGATGCATCAAAACAGCCCCAAAGCACAATACCAGCACCACCATGTTTCACAGATGGGATAAGGATCTTATGCTGGAATGCAGTGTGTTCCTTTCTCCAAACATAACACTTCTCATTTAAACCAAATATTCTATTTTGATCTCATCCATCCACAAAACATTTTTCCAATAGCCTTTTGGCTTGCCCACATGATTGTTAGCAAACTACAGAAGGGCAGCAATGTTGTTTTTGGAGAGGTGTGGCTTTCTCCTTGCAAGCCTGCCATGCACACCATTGTTGTTCAGTGTTCTCCTGATGGTGGACTTATGAGCACAAACATTAGCCTTTAGTTGATTAGAAGTTACCCTGAGTTCCTTTGTGACATCACGGTCTGTTACACATATTAGAGTGATCTTTGTTGGTCGACCACTCCTGGGGAGGGTAACAATGGTCATGAATTTCCTCCATTTGTACACAATCTGTCTGACTGTGGATTGGTGGAGTCCCAACTCTTTAGAGATGGTTTTGCAGCCTGATGAGCATCAGCCACTCTTTTTCTGAGGTCCTCAGAAATCTCCTTTGTTTGTGCCATGATACACTTTACACTTTTAATTTCACCTTCAAATGAACTGCTAATCCTAGAGGTTCACATACTTTTGCCTTTTGTTTAATAGAAATCTGATCTTTGGGAATCTAAAATGTTTTTGTACTGACTTGATAATGTAGAAGTCATAAAATAAAAAATCTATAACAAAGTTTGTAGTAAAAAAAACTGGGTGCCTAAAACTTTTGCACAGTACTGTACATTCAAATTTATCAGTTTAACCCATTTATTTTTTTTTGTTGGATTTTGCAAATAGCAGTAGAGGCATTTCCATTCAAATGAGCAGTTCTCTCTCTCTCTTCTTCAGATGAGTTTTTATTGGTCCAGGACTGGAGAGAATGCTTCCAAAGCTTTGACCTCTGGCCTCTAAGGAAGGGATGGCTGATCGAAGCGACCTCGCAGTCACCCCAGGACAGCTGTACATTGAGGTGGAGTATGACTATGAGTACAAATCCAAAGACCGTATGATTTCCATCAAGCAAGGTGAATGTTACCTGCTGGTAAAAAAGACCAATGAAGACTGGTGGCAGGTCCGTAAGGAGGAGGGCAGTAAGCCTTTTTATGTACCTGCCCAGTATGTCCGGGAAGTGCGGCGAGCCCTCATGCCCCCCACCAAACCTCTTCCGCACACTGGAGGTGGGGTTGGGGCAAGAAGATGGTCTGAGAAAAAAGGTCTAACTACTATGGATCTCAAACAGTTTGATGAGAGTTTGAACAAGCGAAGTCCTGCTCAGTCACCCAATGCTGGATATCCGGCGGTATTGCAGGCACCCAAAGAGGATAAAGCCAGTCCAATAAGCCCCAGGAGGCAGGGGCAGCAAACGTTCCCGAACGTACAGCATACTTCTCTGCCTTGGACCTGGGCTGAGTCCTCCCTCAGGCTCAGAGCACCACTGGATTTGGATGGAGAGACTGATAGGGAGGGAGAGAGGGAGAAGAGGAGAGAAGAAGCAACAACAGGTGATGGAGAGAGGGAGAGGAAGAGAGAAAGAGGAGGGGATGGGAGGAGAGAAGAAGAGTGGACAGGGGATAGAGAGTGGAAAAAAGATGGTGGCTGGGATAGAGATACAGAGAAGGAGAGAAGGAGAGAAGGAGAGATAGGAGAGGATAAATCAAGGGAACGAAAAAGAGAAGAAAGGTACAATAGAGATGGAGAGAAAGCAGGTGATGGACAGAGGGAGAAGAGGAAAGATGGAGAAAGAGCAGGTGATGGAGAAAAGGAGAGAAAGGGGGAGGGAGGGCGACACAAGACTGCTGCACCAGAAGAATATCCCAGAGAGGCAACAGAGAAAACTTGGAGTGAATTGGGATCTGGGGATGAGCTCAGCAGCAGTTCAACCGAGCAGCTCCAGGTAGGTGGTGCTTTTATAAACAACACATGAAGGCTAACTGATTTTCAACTTCATTGCAAGTGTCCCTCAGTGTTATGTCACTCACATCACACCTCCAGAAAAAGGTTTTACTGGAAAAAACATTTAAGACACTGACATCACAATAAATTGTGAAACATAGAAGCAGCGGTGTGCATGGGATTGTTTTTGTTAAATTCCATCCTGAAGGAATTCTGACCAATCCCTCCTACTAACACAGGCTCTGTTGACCAAATTCACCTGCTACAGCATCGATTTGGACCAATCCTGCTTGCTCCCACAGTTGGTTTTGTTTTTCCATCTACAATATTTTCTAGTGACCTTAGTAGATTCCATTTCTTACAATATAAAATAAATAAGAAATTTAAATCACAGCAACACTGCTACAAATAAAGCAGTTACTATAGATGAATGAATAAGTAATAATAAGTAATAATAAGTCCAAATGGGGTAAAGGTGTCAGACATCACTAAGTCCACTATGACCCCTGTTAATTAACATGGGTTTCTTTGTCTTGCAAGCTTAATCTCTGAGTGTCTGATTTGGCCGAGTAAAAATGGCCTGCTCCTGCTACCTTTATGTTGTGTCTCGTGGGTCCTGTCGATCCCAGTTCTGATGTCCACCACAAAGTAGAGTTTTCCACCATAAGGCTACAGTACTAAAAAGTAATATTTCTTTACAGGGAGTTGGACATAATGATGGAAACATTTAACAATATATTCATTTGAAGTACTTGGAGTTGCATTATATATAGTAGAAATTGTATATTGTTGTGTTGTGATGCTTCAGGTCTTCTTGAAAACCCAGGGTAATTTGAAGTTAGAGATGGCTGTTCAGGTTTGGCATGAGTTTTTGGACTCCTTAAGTTACTACAGACACATTGTACATCATGGCAAAACACTGGCTTTAATCAGTGCCAGTGTTTAACCAGAGACATTATCAGAGACAACACCAGTCGTCAAACCAGAAAAAGAATTTTAGAGAAGTAGCAAATTATTTTAGCTAAAGTTTCCCAGCTAGTCAGTTAACAGTGTGCTGTCTGTATTTTGGACTTTCAAACTTGCATTTTGTTTGATATTTTTTGTTCGCCATTATAGCTGACTAGTCTGCTACAGTTGACTCTATAAACTATGTTGCTTTTGTTGAGCACAGACAGTTTTATTCTGCTCATTCGTGGTTAGCACAAATGCAAAAGGATAAAGACTGCAGCTGAAGCCTCCTAGTCAAAAAGACAGCAGCCTCATAAACAAATGATCCATGTAGATCACTACAATTTTAATTTAAATTACATTTTTGACATGGCATTTAAACAGTCTTAAAAAGTAAGCTATTTAGTTTAACCTGTGGATACCTGTAAATTCCACTTTATGGCAGAGAGCCAATTATTGTTGTCTTCATCAGACCAACTTTGACCTTAGCAGTTGCTTGACCATATTAGTATTGACAATGCTAATGCTACATTGTCATTTTTAATACTTGCATATAAATTTGTTATAATTTATAATTTGTTATTTGGGTATTCAGTAAGCTTGTAAGATCATTTGTAATACGCTCATCCTATCGTGCTCCCTAACTATCCCCGATGGGCGATGGTAAGACATACATATCAGGTGCTGTGTGCATGTTACATCATTACAGCAGAAAATACCAGAAGCTGTTTATGAGTCGGATGCAACTGTAATCGCTAGCATTCGTGTTTAGTCAATTGGGTTTTTCTTTTGTTTTTGTTTTTTTGCTTATTTACCTTTTAAAAAGGTCAGGAATGCTGTCTGGACTGTAAATAAACCTAACATGTTATTAGCTGTAAATTCAGTATTCGGTACCAATACCAGTAAAATTCCACAGTACTCGGTACCAATTTTGGTACCAAAGCAAAACACACAAAAAATGCTAATTGAACAACTATTTTATTAATAAAGTTAAATATCAATATAAAATATATTTTTAAAAAAACAATGCCAAGTATGTCAAAGTGTTTCAAGTTTTTTTCCACAAGTAATTAAAAGTATTAAAAATAAATAAACAAAAATTACAAGCATGCAAAACACAAAAATATGCTATAATTGAACAACACACTTCCTATTTATAAAGTTAAATATTAAATTAAACAAATGTATTTGTATATTTCAAGTATTTCTGAAAAATGCTTTAAGTTTTGGTCTTAGGTTTTTTTCCTTTCAAGTAAATAATAAGTAAATAAATTACAAGCAAAAAATACAAACTACGTAAATAAATCTCTGAAACGAAACACTTACCACTCGTTAGGTATCTTTACACACAGACTTTTACATTGAAGAGCTGAAAGTGAACCGGAGTTATAACAGAGAAAACCTGAAAGATTAGGCTCATCTGCCTATAATTTGAAATGACTCAGCAATAGTCTGTGGGTATTTATTGATGTAATAATGTGTTTTGGACTCAATATTTTTACTTAATTGAATCGTTTGGACCTTTGCCAGTGAAGACTGTTTTTGTCAGGATGTTATGGATCAGTGGACTATTATGAGGCTTCATAGGTGAGTTGCCTCAGTTTTGTAAGTGATGGTTTATATCAATCAAAGCAGTCGAAGATTCAAGAAGAATCTTAGCTTTCCAAAGATATATCACATGAGTATCTACATAAACACAGCAGCTGTGTACAGCATAGTTTTACACTTAACAACGCAGCGGTCCGCCGGCGGGCTGTGGATGTTTTTAAAAGAATTAAATGGTTAATAAGGATATTAGCGTTACACGCGCGTATACTAACCATTAAGTAAGCAAAAACGAGGATTTTTTTTTTCAACCCTACACTTGAATTAAACTATGCTACCATAATTTGAAACTCACCTGCTTGAACTCCTTGAATAAATCCGGGTGTCGGTCTTTAAGGTGCTTTAACAGGTTTAATGTGTTTCCTCCTTTCGTCACAAAACTTCAAATACACCGTTATGTTTACTTTGTGATCTGCCTCAAATCCAAAGTATTTCCATATGTGGCACCTTTCTTGTCCACAAGCTTTTGTGGATTTGGAGCCACCGCACCAGCAGCACCGCTGGTCTCCATGTCTTCTTGTTGCACGGTGCACCTGTGAAAAGTTCCTGACTGACTACCTGTCAGACAGCGCATCAGTACTGGGTTGACCCAGTACTCGCTACTACTGGTACTTGTGCAAATCTGGTACCGTCACCTTTTTTTTTTTTTTACTACCGACTTGGTACTGAAGTACTGGTACTTTTGACAACCCTAAGCTGTAACTAAACTCCTTATCAAATGTACAGTAGTTACTCATCCAAAATGGCCTTACCGCTGCCGCAGTTGCTGCCCAATGTTTCATTTGCTACTGCAAACCACTAAGTGGCGCTATAATCATAGAATTTCCATAGGCGGGAGCCGAACGTGTTAAAGCCCATTCTGCGAGTGGCAGTTTGAATTAAAGAGCTTGTTTTACCTAAAAAATGTCAGAAAATGCCTGCTGTAAGCTCCCAGCAAGCACTGAACTTTCCACTGAAGTTAATGTACTGTACAATATGGTTCTCATTTAATTATTTTTGATGGAAAGAAATTCCTAATGTTACAGGGATTTATTTTTTATGTTTTATTTTTATAACCATAAACTATAGGCTTGTAGAGTTGATTCTATCGATAGATAGATAGGGTGCCAATACTTGTAGAGTTGGATAGATAGATAGATAGATAGATAGATAGATAGATAGACAGATAGACTGTTACTAGTAAATAGGTAGATGGAAAGACAGACTGATACATGTAGATATATGGAGAGAGTTTTTGAAAGACAGAGTGTGTGGACTGGTGGTAGATTACTAGAGAGATGGATGGAGAGAGTGTGTGGCATTGATAGTGAGAGTGTCTGTTACAGGTACATTGACAGAGTGAGAGGGAGAGAGGAGGGGCTTCAGGCCGTGTGCACACAGGTGTATGAGAGTTTTGACAGTTGGAGTTTGAAATCTTAAACATTCCAAACCAGGCTCTGAACATTACGTCACTGTAAGTGTACGGGAGTTTTTGGGATTTAATCATCTGCTACTGGAAAACTGTAAGTCCGATCAGTTAGAAAAAATAGAGCACGATCATGTGAACAGCCTGTAGGACTGTGCTGAGTTTGGTGGAAGTAGCCTGAAAGCTCAAGCAGTTATAACAGTCAGAAATTTTGAATGGAATTCAATAGGAATTTTGGCCAATTTGAGCTTCTGTAACAGGAAAACCAAAACATGCGAAGGGCGGAGGGTTCGGTACACAGGTGGAAATGGTACCGAGCTGGTACCGAGCTGGGCCTGCTATCCAAATGGATAATAGATGGTAAATAAAAGAACTAAAATGAGGGTCTGGAGTGAAAAGTAGAGCTCATACTGGCTGAAACGTGAGCTCAACTAATGCTACCAGCAGCAGGGCGTGAACCAAGGAGCTCCTGTGCTCCACTCCGACACGTTAACCACTGGTCTATCTGCAGGTATAGTGTGCTGCGAGCAGATGATTTTACAGTGTAGCTATAAATGAATAAATATGAAATAACTCAATAAAGGGTGGATTTTGAATTGTGTTTAACAAAATGTACATAAGAATTACATGGTATTACAATTAAAGATCCATTCAGTAATCAAATCAGGGGATGTGCATCATGTTTGTGTTGTTTGGACACATTGATTACATAGAGATTTGGATATGAGATAATTGTTTACGATTAACAATTTGGGGAAGCATTAGGAATTATTTAGCAGACGCTATTAACTTGGATTACAAAAAGTTCTTTAACTTCACGCTTGAGGCTGCAATAGACAGTTTTTTTTAATGTTATCCAGCAGCTTGATTAGTGACTTTGTGACAAACATTAGAAACAATGCGCCCCTCCCAATATACCTCAAGTCTGTCAGACCCTAGCTGCTGCGTCACAAAAAACAGCTCCCGAGTTACCTGTCACAGGCTGTTTGGATTGTCAAGTAAGCAGTTCGTCAAATGAAATAAGGTTTGGATGAGTGTTTTTTCCTATAATAATAATAATAATAATAATAATAATAATAATAATAATAATGTAAAATAAAATAATAATAAAAATGTTAAGTAAATGTGAATGGGTTAACACTGGAATCCCTAGAAATGCACGAGAGTCCTCGTATCCCCAAAACGAGGAGCCCCTCCTCTTACTCCCCACATAAGCTGCCCCCCCTTTTGTTTTGCAAATGTATCGCTCACTCAGTCAAAGTCATCCCCCAGCCAGAAGTGAAATCTTCAACTCAACTCTGCATTGAGCATTGAGTTCATGCAAAGTATATTCTAATGAATTATATATTAATTATACAGCCCCAATTCCAAAAAAGTTGGGACAGTATGGATATGCAAAAAAAACAAAGAGTCGTTTGAAAATTCAGTTTCCTGTACTATATTGAAAACACATTATTAACACATTCTTTAATGTTTTACTTTGTGAATTTAATTTATTTTTGAAAATATACACTAATTTCAAATCTGATGACTGCAACTCACTGAAAAAAAGTTGGGACAGTCGACTGTTTACCCCTGTGTAACATCACCTTTTCTTTTAATAACACTTATTAAGCATTTGGGCACTGAAGACACCGGTTGGTTAAGTTTAGCAAGCAGAATTTTCCCCATTCATTCATGATGCTTTTCTTCAGCTGCACAACTGTACAGGGCCTTCGTTGCATTATTTTGTGCTTCATAATGCACCACACATTCGGAAAGACACTGTCGGAGACGGGTCAGGACTGCAGGCAGGTCATGCTAGCACCCGCACTCTCTGATTACGCAACCATCTGGGCAGAATGAGGTTTGGCGTTGTCCTGCTCTGGATGGCAGCATATGTTGCTCCAAAATGTGTACATATCTTTCTGCATTAATGGTGCCCTCACAGATGTGTAAGTTACCCATGCCATGGGCACTGACACGCCCCCATACCATGACAGACGCTGGCTTTTGGACCTGACACTGATAACAGCTTGGATGTTCCTTTTCCTCTTTGGCCCGGAGAACACAACGGCAGTTTTGTCCAAAAAATAAATGTTGACTCATCATTCCACTGTGCTACTGTCCATCTCAGATGAGTCCGAGCCCAGAGAAGTCAGCGGTGCTTCTGGATAGTGTTGATGTACGGCTTCTGCTTTGCATAGTAAAAGCCTTAACTTGCATCTGTGGATGCAGCGGTGAATGATGTTGACTGACAAAGATTTACCAAAGTATTCCTGAGCCCATGTCAGGATATCCATTACATTCATATCCTATCATATAAGTCATTAAACTCATGACAGTTTTTAAGACAGTGACGTCTGAGGGATCGGAGATCATGCGCATTCAGAAGTGGTTTTTGGCCACGCCCTTTACACACCGAGATTTGACTGGATTCCTTGAATCTTTTAATTATATTGTGCACTGTAGAAGGTGAAATGCCCAAAATCCTACCGATTTGTCTTTGGGGAATGTTGTTCTCAAAGTGTTGGATTATTGGCTGACGCATCTGTTGGCAGATTGGCGAGTCTCGACCCATCCTTGCTGACCGCCTTTTTTGGAGGCTTCTTATATACAATGATTAGATGATTGCCTCACCTGTTTCACATCACCTTCTTATTTCAACTTGTCACATCGCTGTTAGTCCTAAATTGCCCCTGTCCCAACTTATTTGGAACGTGTTGCATGTATCAATTTCAAAATAAACTTTTATCTTCAAAAAAACTATGCAGTTGATTAGGTAAAGCATCAAATACCTTGTCTGTATACGTTTTTTCGTTAAATACAAGTCAAAGTACATTTACAAATCACTCCTCTTTGTTTTTATTACCATTTTCCATACTGTCCCAACTTTTTCGGAATTGGGGTTGTAAATGTGTCACAAAAGTGTACCCAACATGCTATAGAATGTGTACAGTTCAAATATCAGACTGTAATAAAGACGTTGTGTCAGCATCATACATTTAGTGTGGTTTTGTAGGCAACACTAAAAGAGAAAATATTAGTATATAATAAAGAAATATTGTTAACTTGAGGTGTAGAATGTGTAAAGACTGTGACAGTCCAAATATTAGAGGGTACAAAATAAAGACGTGTGTGAGTGAGCGACAGAGAGAGAGAGTCATTCAAGTGGTTACTGGAAGGAACACATTTGATATATATAAAAATTCTCAGGAATTATGGACCAGCAGTTTTACCAAGACAGCATCATATAATCTAATTTGGTGCCATACATACAAGACAGACAACACTTTGAAGGACTTCATTGCTTCTTCCAAGGTAAAAGTTAACAAACTACATGCCTGATCAAAGTAATTTACGATCTTTTCTGATTTCTAGTAGTGGAATCAATTAAGTATTTTCTAACGTATCTATGCATTTATAGACAATGACCCGAAACCTACAACAGCGAGTATTGCTGAGGAGAGGATCAACTGGGTGAAAACACCAGCTGAGTATGTTTTTTATCTGTCTTTCCTGGGTAAATTTTTTAGATGAAGTCTTGTATGAAGTATGCATATGACTAATTCTAACTTGTTCATTTTTTGCCTGCAGATCACCAGATCTCAGTCCAATCGAGCTGGTTTGGCACGTACTGAAGGAGTTCGTCAGAAGTGAGGCCAAGTCAAGGAATAAAGATGAGCTTTTTGACTTTCGGGTGCGTACGCTTGATGACAACTGCTTTCAACAGACGCATCGACCACTTCAGAAGGTTTTGCCAGCTGTGGTACAGTGCAATGGAGACTCTACAGGAATGTAGCAAATTTATTGTAATGTTGCCATTATTTATTAAACCAAATGCTTGACCATAATAGTCTACCGTCTCTTCTTTCTAAGCATCACAAAGAGTGGAAGAACATAAACGCTGTCGGTCAACATTGTTTAATTTAAGTTTAAGTTTATTTAAGTTTTCATTGTTTCAATTAATAATAAACGTACTACTAATAAAAAGGGCAGATAACGAATAACAGAGCAACTGTTGAAATGCAACATTTCTAATTATTAAATGTACAGTACTGTGCAAATATTTGAGGCACCCTATTTTATAGTACAAACTTTGTTATAGATTTTTTATTTTATGACTTCTACATTATCAAGTCAGTGCAAAAACACTGGCAAGGCCCACTGGCAAGGCACGGTTGACTGCTACGTTACCGTTGACTACGAAAATGAGCTGTGACATGTCCACTCCCTAAGATCCGTGGTTATAGCGCCACTTAGCGGTCAAGAGCAGCAAATGCATGTTGGCAAAAAACTGGTTGAGTACCATCTGTATAGTGTTACTAGTAAATAGATAGACAGAGAGAATGTTAGAAAGATAAATGGAGAGGCAGACTGATACATGTAGATAGATAATGAGAGTTTCAGTGTTTGAAAGACAGAAGGAGTGAGAGGGTGATACAGGCAGACTGATGGAAAGAAATATGGAGAGAGAGAGAGAGTGTGTATGTGTGCTACTGGTAGATTGATGCAGAGATGGATGGAGACAGTGTGTGGAATTGATGGAGAAATAGATGAAGTGAGAGTCTCTGTTACAGGTACATTGACAGAGTGAGAGGGAGAGAGGAGGGGCTTCAGGTTGTGTGCACACAGGTGTGTGTGTGAGTTTTGACAGTTGGAGTTTGAAATCTTGAACATTCTGAGCCAGGCAGTACTAATGAGTATGTGTGTGTAGTATGACTACAGTCCCAGACATACTACAGCCACCATGTCGGCATTGCCATGTGACCTTTGACGTGATCATAAATGCAAAAATCTTAAAGGGACCACCAGATTAAAGCAATCGCACTAATGGCAAAATGCACATCAGAAAAGTTAACTGAATTATTAATTTAATGTGGGCAGTGTTAACAGGCTGAGGTAAACTCGTTGCCGTTAGCTTGACCGGCTAAAACATGATAGAGATCACAAAAACGTTTTCAACTGTTTTCTTGTTTAAACCTTCAACAAGTTAACAATTTATTTGACTATTGTTAAACAATTCCTGCTTAACCAAGGTTTAATACTTAAAAAGAGCCGACGCGCTGTCTTCCTTGATTTTTTTTCTGAGCTCATCCACACCAGTCCCGTTGCATTATGGGAATTTTTGACTCGCATAGTGTCCATCGGTTGCACATTGCAAAATATAACGTTATTTTTATCTTTTCAATAAAATTTTGCACTGCACACATCAATGACAGCTGTAACTTGTCAATGCTGGCAAGTGACCATGGTATAAACGAGATACGCCATGGCTAGGGGTGTGGAATATAGTTTATATATATGTATGTATGTATGTGTGTGTGTGTGTATATATATATATATATAAGAAAATGTTTAAACATTCTGATAAATATTTTATAACTTTTCTTTTAATAAAAGGTTTTGTCTTAATAAAAAAATGTTTTCATAAATTACATAAAAGAATTTGTTTTCACATAGAGTTGTTTCCTAAATTATTTCTGTTTATAGAGAATTCAATAACTATTCAAAGTATTAAGTTCTGTTTGTTTACTGGAATTTAGTGTGTTCTGGTGTTTTTAATCTTTATGTAAACTTGCATTTAACCTCAAGGAGTCTTTTCATCATTTGGTGCAACCATCAGTCATGTGGTGTAACTAATTGGGGCAGTAAAAATATTAAATTCCAAATTAGATAATTAGATACTGACATAATATGCTGAAGTAAACCCTTTTGGTATACATTTTACATACATTTTATGGGTTTTAAAGAGAAATTTAATCTGTAAATTTCATGAACACATGACAAACTGCTCCTAAAACATAAAAATGAATTAATTTTTAAACCATTTCACTGTACTACAAATAACACGTTATGTATTATATGTATTATCAAGTATTATATCCATGTAAAGGTAATTTATTATTTTAAATATAACGGTCGCACCACATGACTTTCTTACGGGCCAGAATTGGTTGACTTGGTAAAAAAAATTAAAATAATTTTATTTCATGTTTATATTAAAATGTATAGAATAGAGATATAAAATATAGTATATCTTTATTGTCATTGCACAACTGTACAACAAAATTTAGTGCTTCTCAGTGGTACCCACATACATAGAAACATACATACGACAGATATAAACAATATGGGTGCAGGGTTGTTCAAATATTCGAATTAAAAAAAAAAAAAGCAAGATTTTTATGATTTTGAAAAAGCAGAATCCTAATCCGTCACTGAGCCATCTGCGTGATTTTATGCATTGTGATGCTGATTTTATGATTGGCTGATTAAATAACTGGATGAGGTGTACAGGTGTTACTAATAAAGTGGACAGTGAGTGTAAATCTGCCTTTATACTCCTGCTTATTTTAAGCATTAAATGTTATGATTTCATGGTGGTGTCTTGATATGATATATAGTCAGGTCCATAAGTAATTGGATACCAGGGGTGTCGCTAGACCCTTTTTACTGGGGCATGAGCCACAGTAAAATTTTCCTGATAAATCACTGTCTGATGAGGTAGATTACAGTAGATAGTCTGAAAATAGGCTTTCCTATTAATTGAATGTTATCATTTACATCATTAGAATTTTTTAAAACATGAAGGCTGATTGTAACGCTAGCTGAAGCAAAAATATCCTGCGCATCCTCTACAATCCTATGCCTCGTCCCCCTTGCTAAGTTCCTCCTCGCTTCACTTTTCCCTGTGGAAGTTGTAAATTGAAACATCCCTGACATTGTAGCTGAGGAGAGGAACTACCTCTCTAGAATTTTATTTCACTACCCCTCAAATAAATCTTTTATAACCTGGACCATAAATCTACAATCACAAGACCAACAAATTACCCACATATGGTAAAAATGTCAAAGCAGCATTACAATAATGTTTGTTACATAATATGATTAAAGAAAAAAGATAAAATAAACAAATAAAGTCATCAGAATTGAATGCTTTGGTGCTGTTTCTGCAAAAAAAAAAAAAAATCTTCTTGGGGAGGCCTGTGCCCCAGTTATGATCAAATTCTAGAAATGCCCAAAGGCGTGGAAGATCACAGAAGACAGCTAAAATGGATGAATGCAGAATACTTTCCTTGTTGAAAAACCTGTTCACAACATCTAGCCAAATCAAGAACACTCTGGAGGAGGTGGGCATATCTTTTGTCAAGTCTACAATCAAGAGACACCTTCATGAATGTAAATACAGATGGTTTACCTCAAGATGCAAACCACCGGTAACACTCAAGAACAGAGAGGCCAGATTAGAATTAGCAAAAAAAAATGCCTGCCCAGTTCTGATGCAAGATTAACTTGTACCAGAATGATGGGAAGAGAAGAGTATGGAGAAGGAAAGGAAGGGCTCATGTTCCAAAGCATACCACATCATCTGACAAACATGTGGAGGCAGTGTTATAGCATGGCATGGCTGCCGATGGAACTGGGTCACTGTTGTTTATTGATGATGTGACTGCTGATTGAAGTAGCAGGATGAATTCTTAAGTGTATAGAGCTATACTTTATGTTCAGACTCGGTCAAATGCCGCAAAACTGATTGGACGACGCTTCACAGTACAGCGGGATAATGACCCAAAACATACCGCAGAAGCAACCCAAAGGCAAAGAAATTAAATGTTCCCAAATGTCTGATGACCTCAACCGAAGTGAGCATGCTTTTCACTTACTGAAGACAACTGAAGGCAGAAAGACCCACAAACAAGCAGCAACTGAAGGCAGCTGCAGCTGGAAAAGCATTTCAAGGGAGGAAAGTCAACATTTGGTGATTGCCTGAAGTCTGGAACCCATGGACGCCATTGAAAAATAATCCTAATATTTATGATTGAATGTTTGTCTATTTACTTTTGAGCATGTGAAAATGGAGGGACTCTGCAAAAATGGCTGTAATTCCTAAACCGTTATTGCTATATTTTTGTTAAACCTCTTAAAAGCTGACAGTCTACACTTCAATCACATTTTGATTGCTTCATTTCAAATCCATTGTGGTGGTGTACAGAGGCAAAGTTACGAAAATTGTGCCTTTGTTCAAATACTCATGGACTTAACCGTATTTTCGATACAGCAAATATAGGGATTGACTGACTATGTGCCTTAGGTTTGCATTTTCAATTGATTAAAACATTCAACATTATAAAAGTACAATAGTTTTAACATAATAATGAGACACTGTTTTGTGTAATCCATTCAAGCTCTTAGCAGCATATAACGAGACAAAATCTGTGTCTTATAATGGAACAGAATTAAATATGGCTAATTAAAGATTAGCTCTCCGGCCAAGAGAGGTTATGTGCACTTGTGTACAGGCTTAACTGGTCTCAGCAAGTTTCTAACCCAACTACTCAAAAACCACAAAAAAAAACTGAAACTAGCCCAAACGGTTTGGGAACTGGAAAAGGCAGTCACAATAGTTTTATTTTTTCTGGTAGTATTCTAGTAAAAAGTATTTCGGGGAAACAAGTTCACTGTTGTGGATATAGTTTCTGATTTGTTGTTTCTAAACTAGCCCAGTTTGGCATTAAAAAACCCTCAACCCACACTTACAAGGGTGAAGCATGGGGAGCTTTCTGATGTTAGCAAGTTGCGCTGTGAAAGTCATGCAGCTTTCTGTATTTTTTCTTTATCTCTGTATATGAAATTTCCAGTTGTCGCAGTGATTTCAGATTGAATCAGCTGGAAAATGCTGTCTTAAAGCAGAAAGAGAGAGAGGGTGCCTGTATGTTAGTGGTAATTCAACATAATGTCAAATGTGGTTTAAATGTTTATAAAGACACATTATCTATGCTTTATTAACATTATTTCTGCCAGTACTATGTCTGTGGAAACCTAAAACTGGTAAAAAGATATACTGTATATTGGTCAAAATTAAATTAGATTTATTTGACATCCCTTCTTTTAGTGTACCCAGTCAGCTGGAGTCTTACTGGTGTAAGCAGTGAGAGTGAGGAAGTGTTTTGAGAGGAGTTGTAAAGAGTGGACGAAATCTTTAGAGAATAATTAGTGTAGATTAGAATTACTACATAGAGTCTGTTTGCTGACTCATGTTTTTTTCAAATGACATCAGGTTCACATTTTAGTTAACTATGCTACCGGTTACTGTTTTCGGGTTTGGAAGCCCATGCTGTGCACATTTTTTTTATGGTTAGGTTTATAAACCTTTTTTCCCCTCTTTGTTCAGGGAATTAGAAAGAACTAGTTATCTTTAGAGTGCACCTCTGAAGAAACGCAAAGTCAAGGAGACACATGCAAAGGCCTGGAGGTAGCACTGGCACACACTAGGGTGAATCCCATTGAAATGTTTGGGGGGATTTGAAACGGCAGTACATGCAAGAAAACCCTCAAACATCCTGCAACTGTTGTTGTAGGCCTCTTGGTAGCCTCTCTGACCAGTTTCCTCCTGGCTCTTTCATCCAGTTTGGAGCGAAATCCTGATCCAGGGAGGGTCTGTGTTGTACCAAATACCTTCCACTTCTTAATAATCGACTTCACTGTGCTTCTAGGCATTGATAAAGTCTTTTTAAAACATTTTAGATTCCCAAACATTAGTTTTCTAGCACAAAATTAAATGTTACAGAAAAATGTTTGTATGTCATTAAAGAAAGCAGCATATTACGTAAGAGACACTTTTCAGACAGTAAACACAATGAAGGCTGCTGGGTTTTGCTGCAAAAATAAGAAGCGAGTGCGAAAGTCAAAGTCTCCAGAAGAACTGTGGCTGGTTCTGTAAGATGCTCAATAAAACTTACCAGCTCATTTCTTACTTACACTGTCTGAAATCCAGGGACACAAGCATTTGACTATTTGGAATATCCTCGTGCAGCCATGTCTCAGTGAAACAAATCACACTGCACCCCCAATACTCTCTCTGCGTCCCGATCAGTGCATTGAGCTCGTCCATTTTATTGCCAAGAGACCGAACATTTCCCATGATGATGGAGGGAATGAAGGGCTTGTACACCATCTCCTGTTTGCCTTTGTTTTGGATCCAGCTCTGCATCCTCTGTATGGTCTCAGCAGTTCTTTAGGAATGTTGAACCGCATTCCAGAGCGCTGCACAGATCTTTGTAGCGCTAGCAGCTGATCATGTATGTACATGAAGCGACCTGCTCTCTCCCCATGGTTCTCAAGGGGACTCACTTTTAATGGTAAGATTAAAAAGATAAGCCAAATGTTCAGCAATAAATTCAGCAGCAAGTTTTAGATAGTAAGGCTCAAGGTTATCTGGACCTGCTGACCTTTTGAGGTCAAGTTGAGTCAGGGCTGTCTTGACATCAGACACAGTATTTGGGACAAACACAAATGAAGGAGTAATAAAATCGGATACCACATCTTCAGGTTTTTCCAATGGGACAACCAAGAACAAGAATATGAGGCTATCATGACGTGGCACAGACTCACCCAAACTGGACAGTTGAAAACTGGAAAAAGACCAGGTGATATTTTTTCAAATCTTCTACTTCTATTTTGGGTGAGCCTGTGCCCATGATAGCATCAGATTCTTGTTCTTGGCCGACAGGAGTGAAACCCAATCTGGTCTTCTGCTGTTGTAGCCCATCCACCTCAAGGTTAGATGTTTTGTGCATGCTGAAATGCTTTTCTGCTCACCACGGTTGTAAAGAGTGATTATATGAGTTACTATATCCTTCCTGGCAGCTCAAACCAATCTGGCCATTTCCTCTGACCTCTCTTATCAACAAGGCATTTCCACTCACAGAACTGTCACTCACTCAGTGTTTTTTATTTTTCACACCATTCTGTGTAAACTTAAGAGACTGTTGTGCTGTGTGAAAATCCCAGCAGATCAGCAGTTTCTGAAATACTCATACCAGCCCATCTGGTACCAACAACCATGCCATGCTTACTGTCACAATTCATACAGCCGTGGCCAAAAGTTTTGAGAATGAGATAAATATTAATTTTCACGAAGTCTACTGTTTCAGTGTTTTTAGATCTTTTTGTCAGATGTTACTGTTACTGAAGTATAATCACAAGCATTTCATAAGTGTCAGTGGCTTTTATTGACAATTACATGAAGTTTATGCAAAGAGTCAATATTTGCAGTGTTGACCCTTCTTTTTCAAGACCTCTGCAATTCGCCCTGGCATTCTATCAATCAACTTCTAGGCCACATCCTGAGTGATGGCAGCCCATTCTTGCATAATCAATGCTTGGAGTTTGTCAGAGTTTGTGGGTTTTTGTTTGTCCACCCGCCTCTTGAGGATTGACCACAAATTCTCAATGGGATTAAGGTCTGGGGAGTTTCCTGGCCATGGACCCAAAATGTCGATGTTTTGTTCCCCGAGCCACTTCGTTATCACTTTTGCCTTGTGGCAAGGTGCCCCATCATGCTGGAAAAGGCATTGTTCATCACCAGACTGTTCTTGGATGGTTGGAAGAAGTTGCTCTCTGAGGATTCCCAGTCTTTATTCGTGGCTGTGTTCTTAGGCAAAATTGTGAGTGAGCCCACTCCCTTGGCAGAGAAGCAACCCCACAGATGAGTGGTCTCAGGATGCTTTACTGTTGGCATGACACAGGACTGATGGTAGCGCTCACCTTTTCTTCTCCGGACAAGCTTTTTTCCAGATGCCCCAAACAATTGGAAAGGGGATTCATCAGAGAAAATGACATTACCCCAGTCCTCAGCAGTCCAATCCCTGTACTTTTTGCAGAATAGCAGTCTGTCCCTGATGTTTTTCCTGGAGAGAAGTGGCTTCTTTGCTGCCCTTCTTGACACCAGGCCATCCTCCAAAAGTCTTCTCCTTACTGTGCGTGCAGACGCACTCACACCTGCCTGCTGCCATTCCTGAGCAAGCTCTGCACTGGTGGTGCCCTGATCCCGCAGCTCAGTCAACTTTAGGAGATGGTCCTGGCGCTTGCTTGACTTTCTTGGGCGCCCTGAAGCCTTCTTCACAACAGTTGAACCTCTCTCCTTGAAGGTCTTGATGATCCGATAAATGGTTGATTTAGGTGCAATCTTACTAGCAGCAATATCCTTGCCTGTGAATCCCTTTTTGTGCAAAGCAATGATGGCTACACGTGTTTCCTTACAGGTAACCATAGTTAACAGAGGAAGAACAATAATTTCAAGCACCACCCTCCTTTTAAAGCTTCCAGTCTGTTATTCTAACTCAATCAGCATGACAGAGTGATCTCCAGCCTTGTCCTCATTAACACTCTCACCTGAGTTAACGAGAGAATCACTGACATGATGTCAGCTGGTCCTTTTGTGGAAGGGCTGAAATGCAGTGGACATGTTTTTTTGGGATTAAGTTCATTTTCATGGCAAAGAGGGACTTTGAAATTAATTGCAATTCATCTGATCACTCTTCATAACATTCTGGAGTATATGCAAATTGCCATCATAAAAACTGAGGCAGCAGACTTTGTAAAAATTAATATTTGTGTCATTCTCAAAACTTCTGGCCACGGCTGTGTATGTATATATATATATATATATATATATATATATATATATATATATATATATATATATATATATATATATATATATATATATTTATCTCAAATTGAGAGAATGTAGAGGAAGGAGAGGAGAGGGAGGAAAGGGGGAGGACAAACATATACTTATTTACAACTCTGATGCTCGTCTTTTCGAACATGACGAGGATCCAGAACAACAGTTTACACCACCGATTAACCATGTAGAACTGTCAGTTCCTAAAGCTGATATGTACACCCATAGCAGTTATCTAAACTCGCCCCAAGAGGCCACTGACATCAAAGTCAAGGTGGTACAGTATATATGTAAACGTTCACCGAATTAACAACATGTGACCAATACACCATACATTTTGTGGATATATGAGCAGCATCAAAATAAAGCAAATATATCACTGGGACGTTGGTGTAACAGACTGGTTTCGCATAAACTCAGTCGTAAAAGATGAGATAAAATGGAAACTCCATATTGACTTTAAGGTGATTACAGCTGCTTATACCTGTTTAGTTCATCATCCCTTTTCATAAATGCACCAGTATCAGTCTATGACTTAATTAGGAAAGTTCTGGTGATAAAACGACTCCGCTGCCTCTGGGGAATCAAAAAAACGTTCCACTTCGTTACAGCTGACTCGGAGGCAAGCAGGGTACAGTATCCCAAAACATACTCCTTGCTTGTAAAGTAGGCTCTTGATCTTGTTGAAGGACACACGTTTCCTCACCAGCCGTGTGCTGAAATCTTCATACATCTTGATTTTGTGGCCCTTGTAAGAAATGTCCTTATGGGACTTAGCCCATTTCAAGGCAGTTTCCTTCACAATGTATTGGTGAAAGCTGATGATCAGTGGATATGGATTTTCCTCTGGGCGAGCCTTAGGCCTCAGGCTGCGATGGGCACGGTCCAGTTTGGGTGGTTCCAAAAGGGAGTCGCCAAGAAGTTCAGAAAACTGGTTGGCCATGCACTCCCTAGCATTCTTTTCTTCAATGCCCTCGGCTAGGCCTACCACATGTATGTTCTGGCACTTTGAGTGAGATGTCAGGTCTTCTACATTGGCTTTGAGTGCTGTGTTTTCTGTTTCTACACACATCAGTTTTGATTGAAGATTTTTTACATCGTGCTCTAACTGAATTATTCGGTCGCTATGCTCTGAGAGGCACGTTTCCATCTCTCTGATGGTTGCTGCCTGTGTTGCCAGGGTTGCACCAATCGATTCGATTGAGTGACGAATTGGCTCCAAAGACTTATTTAAAAGTGCAACAAACTCCACAGTCATGTCCTTTCTAAATTTTTCGAGCTCCCTGACTAAAGACTCGACTGTGAGCTGTGTGGATACGGGCTCAGTATCCGCCATTTTGCTGCCTTCGTGGCCAGCTTGTGCCTGTTCATCTGCCTTCCCTTGTAGACTTACTCATTTTAAATCCAAAATTCCGAAAAAAGGTAAATAAAAGAAATAAGTTCAACACGCTGGTAGAAACAAGCTGTATTTTGAAAAGATTACATGAAATAAAGCAGAGCTTAGACCATACGTCCTAACACCGCATTACCAAACCGGAAGTCCCTCCATTTCCTCATATTTACATCTAGATGTGTTAAAACTTAGAGCATGGCACCTTTTGTTTGAACCTTCCCATTTTTTCAAGTGATCAAAAATAACGGTAAATGTGACTGGCGGGTGTTGCGTAGGTGTGTCCTGTTATATTGATCGTTTAAGCAGTTAATAGCTCTGAATTTCTACTCTTGGTTTGAGCCCTGGGTTTCACATGTGAAGACTGCACTTGCTGTTAAAAAGAATAAACCAACAAGAAGACCAGAGAGCTGATTATGGGACAAAAGCAAGCCATTTTGAAGATTAGAAAAGAGGGAAAATCAATCAGAGTCATTGCACAAGCATTGGACATAGCCAATTCAACAATTTGGAATGTCCTGAAAAGAAGGAAACCACTGGTGTACTAACAACCAGACAGTGAATAGGTTGGCCAAGAAAACCATCAGCAGTTATGACAGAAACATTGTGAGTGCAAAAAAATTGTGAAGAAAAACCCAAAAACAACAGTCAGTGACATCACCAACAACCTCTACAGGGCAGGGGTGATGGTACCACAATCCACTGAGCGAAGACTTCAAGAGCAGAAATATAGAGGCCATACCACAAGATGTAAACCACTCATCAGCAGTGTAAGAATCAGAAGGCCAGATTAAAATTCACAAACAAATACAGAGATGAGCCAAGCTCTAGAACAAAGTGTTCTTGACTGATGAGACCACAATTAACTTCTACTAAAGTTATGGAAAGACCAAAGTGTGGAGAATGAAAGGATCTGCTCATGATCCAAAACATACAAGCTCATCGGTCAAGAACGTTGGAGGTAGTGTCATGGCAGCTTCTGGAATGAGCTCACTAATCTTTATTGATGATTGATGACATTGTAACTCATGATGGTAGACACAGAATGAATTCAGAAGTCTACAGATAAATTCTGCCTGCTTTATAGAGAAATGCCTCCAATTTAATTGAGCAGATCTTCATCATGCAGTGAGGTAATGACCCAAAAAATACTGCAAAATAAAGGACTTCCTTAGGTGGAAAAAAGTGAAAGGTTTTAGACTGGCTAAGTCAGTTATCAGAGCTTAATCCAATTGAGCATGGAATTTACCTCCTGAAGAGGAGACTGAAGTTAGAACCCAAGTTTGGTGATGTCGGGGGGTTGCCGGCTTGATGCAGTTATTGCAACCAAAGTGTTTTACTTTTATTTACTTTAAGACTATATGTAGCTCACCTATAAATTGGGTGGTCTGCCACCAAAGTTGTTCAGACACTTTGTGCAATAAAGTTTCCTCTTTATGAACCATAAAAACCTAGCCATTCCATTAGTATAACATGTTCTCAAACTTTTTCTCTTTATTTCCCCAAAGCTATTCCTCTTAAATCATTGTCTTTTTGTTTCACTGTAGTTACTGAATAATTAGTAAACTACTAAATAAATAAATTTGTAAATAATATGCTTTAAGATGAATCGGCTGGGACTGGGTTAATATAGTCCTATAAAATAACTCAGTGTTTGGATGTGGCAATAGGAGATTGGGAGCTGATTTGTTTAAATTTGTTTTATTTGATAGTGACACAAGCATTCAAATAACAAAGGTTTTTATTTATTTATTTATTTATTTTATGCAAACAAAATTGTGACACTATTTGCCTGTGACAAATACAAAATGACCAACAAACATACATAACAACAGCCAACTTCACAAATCTATTCTGATAACTCCTGTATGTATATATATTTGTGTGCATGTGTGTGTAAGTGTATCTGGATGTGGGAGTGGAAGCATATAAACAAAGGAACATCTAGAAATGTATTTCTAATTAATAATGACAATAATAATGACTAATAATAATAATAATAATAATAATAATAATAATAAATTCTTCATCAGGAATGAGAAGGGTTGGAAGATGAGGAAGAGGACAGATAATAGTAGTAGCAATAGTAATAATAATAATAATAATAATAATAATAATAATAATAATAATAAATAATAACAATAATATTAAATAATTATAAGACTGCCTCAGTTCACTTCATGACCACAGCATAAGTTAGTCCCCCTGCTCATGTCACGCCACAACGTGCCATCAAGGAGAGATGCCCCCATCCCCCAGGACATTTCACACCCCAGACTGCCACACACGTGCCACGCTTACCCTAGTGTTTTTTTTGTTTTTTTTGTATTCCTTGTTTAAGCTCTTGATGTGTATGTATCTCAGCTAATATGTGATGCATTAAAAAAGCGAGGCATGCAGTGCTGAACCACCCAAAGGCAAGAAATCCAGGGCAAAAGAGTGTGGGAAGATGGCGGGAAGGCCATAAGCGCAAGGCCCCAGGCCCCGCACCGCACCCACTCACAACTAATCCCCACCGCACCAGACAGGGACTGGGATGCCACGGCCAACTGGGGCCCCGAAGCAGGGAAAGGGTGGGGGGGGGGGGGGGTAATTAATCTTTATATGTATTCAACTAGGTTTAATATTAATCTTAAAATTCAAATAACAAAGTTAATTTTTTAAACATTAAATTTATAAGTAATGTGTCAGCTTTATTTATATTGTTATGCTAGCTTGGGGGCTATTTTAAAAATGATAGCAAGGGGCTCCAGAGTGGTACAACAGATGTTTGAAAAATGTTCATCCCTATCGTCCCTGTGATCTGTGGCTGGGAGTCCAAGACTGGAAAAATTAGTTATGCTGTCTGAGTGGGAGGGATGGTATACTTGCATTTCCCTGTCAATCACAGTGACACTAGCCAATCATGGGTGTCTGTGAGCTCAAGCATATAGAAGGGGGTGGACAGCACTTTTCCTCTAAGGGTGTTATGCTGCCCCGTGACACAGCATGAGCAGCAGTTTGAAAAGATGCAAGTTGCAAATTATCTGTAGGCCGTACTTTCAACACTCTAAGCTGATATTCATATTATTTTTTCACTGTAGGGGTAGTATGTGATACATTTGCAATCAAAATTATTCAACCCCCATTGCAAATCAGGTTTATTGTCAACATTTACAGACTTTCAGCTGTTTGCAATGAACAAATCAAACAAAATCAATTGAAATAGTTCAACACAAAGAATGCTTCAAGTGGTTTCCCCAAATTCAACTGAAAATGCAACTTATAATGACTTCTCCTGTCTCAAAATTATTCAACCCCCTGAATAGAATCCCTCACAACAGCACAAATATACAAAACAGGTGTTGTCTCAAGCACACTTGATGCAACTAATCAAGGGCTTCATTAGTTGCACCAGGTGTGCTTGTGCTGGAACACATGAAATACCTGAACTGGCTATGGGCAGAAAATACATGAAATACCTGGACGGGGCAGAAAAAGGAAGCCATCAACGGCTGCAACCAGATTTCTGAGAAGGCAGGTTGTGAAAAACTCTCGAGTGACTGCAAAAGACCTACAGCAAGACTTGGTGGCAACAGGCACTGAGGTTTCAGTGAGCACAGTAAGGCGCGTACTAAACACAGAAGGTTTCCATGCCAACTCCAAGACGTACACCACTACTGACCCAAAAGCACAAGAAAAGTCGGCTCAAAATCATATAATAAGCCACAGAAGTTTTGGAATTCTGTTCTGCTTTGCATCCTCTGGCACTGGAAACCTGCAGTGTGTGGAAGGCAAGATGGATTCATTGAAGTATCAGGAAATCCTAGGAGAAAACGTCATGCCGTCTGTGAGGAAGCTGAAGCTTGGGCGTCGTTGGACCTTCCAACAGGACAATGATCCCAAGCATACCTCAAATTCCACAAGGCTTGGTTGCAGAAGAAGTCCTGGAAGATTCTACAGGGCCATCACAGTCACCTGACCTGAACCCCATAGAAAATCTCTGGTGGGATTTGAAGAAGGTGGTTGCAGCACGCAAACCCAAGATTCTTACTGAACTGGAGGCCATTGCTCATGAGGAATGGGCTAAGATTCCTCAGGAACGCTGCCAGAAGCTGGTGTCTGGCTATGCATCTAGTTTGCAGCAGGTCATAACAGCAAAAGGATGCTCTATTAAGTACTAAAGATGGTTGCCATGAAGGGGTTGAATAATTTTGAAACTGGAGAAGTCATTATAAGTTGCATTTTCAGTTGAATTTGGGGAAACCCCTTGAAGCATTCTTTGTGTTGAACTGTTTCAATTGCTTTTGTTTGATTTGTTCATTGCAAACAGCTGAACGTCTGTACATTTTGACAATAAACCTGATTTGCAATGGGGGTTGAATAATTTTGATTGCAACTGTATATGCAGTGTTTGTATGTATTAAATGTTATTGCTGTTTTGCATATCACCAGGCGTATTATCCAATAACTAGATAGAAAACAATGCAAAAATGTTTAACAGTGTAATTATTATTATACCATTTTAAATATTTTGCTGTAACCTATTATTATAGCATTATTACAGGAAGGGTTAGTACAATTAATTAGGAGGACAGAGGTCTTATGTATCCAGGTAGATTCAATTTGTATACATGGCTTTACATGTTTTTGTACTTTCTCTATTTTCTGGTCCCACTCCCTATCCATCTCCTACCCCACCCTTACATTGCTGTTTTATTGTCTTTTTCCTTAGCCCTGTGAAAAATCTGGACCCCTAAATGTAACCAAGATCACTGAACATGGCAAAAAAATCCGGTAAGCTAAAGACAGACCAAAGAAAATGCTAAGATATTTTAAGATTGCAAAAAAAATTACTTCTGTCTTCAGAGTTTAGATCTTTATTACTAGATGATGCCTTTTAGTACATTCCCTTCCCTAGTACCAACAATTTAGTTAATAAATGACTCAATATCTAATAACTATAAAAATACTAAAATATGCATTATATTCTATGATAAGAAATACTGATACCTCAGGACCTCCGGTTAGCACATGGATGGGCAAAATTAGGAACATTGATAATCATAACACACTGCTTATCAATCTCTGATTTTCTTGTTGTCTCATATCTCATAGTAAGAACTGGACTTCATCTTGGACAGTTTTGCAAGGCTCTCAATTGATATTTGCCAAAAGTCAGGCTGTGGCCACCAGTTGGGTAAGTGACAACCTGACATTTGCTAACTTGGGGATAGAGAGACTGTGAGAGAGAGACTGTGAGAGAGAGAGTGTGAGAGAGAGTGTGAGAGAGAGCGAGAGTTCACATATGTTCTTTTTCAGTTTGGGAGCCATCAATCAAAGCCAGAATTCAGTGTAGATCTGAAAGGAGCAACTGTAGAGAAGGCATCCAAAGAGAAATCCAGCAAGAAACATGTTTTAGAGGTAAAAATGACTGACTGGATAAATGAATGAATTAATGACTGTTCACACGAATTCTTGATTTCCACTGCTATTATCAAAAAAAACCTACAACCAGTTGTGGTTCATCCATAGGGGCAGGTGGTGCAGAGCACACCATACAGTCCCCTCCGAAAGTATTGAAACAACAAGGCCAGTTCAGAAAATCAATCAGAGCCATTGCACAAGCATTTAGGCATAGGCAATACAACAATTTGGAATGTCCTGAAAAAGAAAGAAACCAGTGGTAACAGCCAGACATCGAACAGATCGGACATAAAAAAAGAAAAGAAAACAGTAGCAGTTGATGACAGAAACATTGTGAAAGCTGTGCAGAAAAACCCAGAAACCACAGTCAGTGGCATCACCAACAAGCTCCAGAGGGCAGGGGTGAAGGTATCACAATCCACCGTTCAAAGAAGACTTCGAGAGCAGAAATATAGAGTCCATACCACAAGATACAAACCACTCATCATCAGTGGAAGAATCGAAAGGCCAGATTGGAATTCACAAAGAAATACAGAGATGGGCCACAAAAGTTCTGGAACCAAGATTAACTTCTAACAAAGTGATGGAAAAGCCAAAGTGTGGAGAAAGAAAGGATCTGCTCATGATCCAAAACACACGAGCTCATCAGTCAAGCACAATGGAGGAAGTATCATGGCTTGGGCTTGCATGGATCACTAATCTTTATTGATAATGGAACTCATGATGGTAGCAGCGAAATGAATTCAGAAGTCTACAGAAACATTGTCTGTCAATTTACAGAGAAATGCATCCAGTCTAATTGGGAGGAACTTCATCATGCAGCAGGAAAATGACCCAAAACACACTGCCAACACAACAAAGGACTTCATCAGTGAAAAAAAAAGTGGAATGTTTTAGACTGGCCAAGTCAGTCACCAAATCTTAGCCCAATTGAGCAACATTTCACTTCCTGAAGAGGAGACTGAAGGGAGAAACCCCCCAAAACAAACAACAACTGAAAGACTGCTACAAGCCTGCAAAAGCATCATAAAAGAAGAATGGAACAGTTCGGTGACGTCAGTGGGTCACTGACTTGATGCAGTTATTGCAAGCAAATATTGTGTTATTTAATTTTATACTTCTGCTCACCTAAAAATTGGCTACCCTGCCACCAAATGTATCATGTTCTAAGTTGTTTATTTACATCTACAAGTAAATATCAGGAAATGAAAACTGAAATTCTGCTATCATATCATATTCATCTTTTGATCTCAAACCCAAATGTCAAAAACAATAGAATTGGCTTTGCTATTCCAATACTTTCTGAGGGGATTATACATGTATATATTGTGGAAAATTTCTCCAATCCAAGTCAAAAACCTCCAGAGACAAGGGAAGAAAAGAAATCAAACTTTATTTAAGTAAAATAAAACTGAGACCTTTGCAGACAGTCTGAATCAATACACTCATGACACGAGCTTTTATACTGTCCTGAAACAGTGAGCTCAACCAGGCAAGGTTTACCCCTTCTCTTTTTGGAAACAACCTGAACTTTCGCCACAAATAATTCCTCCTGGTCATGGGTTGTTTATAACTGTGGCACAAGTCAGTTTATTTAAAAAAAAAAAAGTTTTATTGTTGCAGCATTACATTGCCATATATGTGTTCTGTTGGAACAGTTCTTAGCCCTCCATCCCTGGTCTTTTTTAAGCCAAACAAAAAACATTCCTGACTAAAGGCCCTTTCGTGTATATCACCTTATCACAACTTGTATCTTGGATAGATATAAGTCATTAAAAAAGCTTGAGTACAATATTCTATATGAGCATGCACTTGATATGTTAATAACTGCTGATTTATCACTTGGTCGCTTTCAGGCATGTGGTTAAATGCCTAAATTTGTGGTTAAAAGGCTAAATTGCTCGAATGCTTTCAGGCATGTGGTCTATTCCCTAGTTTGTTTGTTTTACTTTGTTTAATGTTTTATTTAACACAGTGTGCTTCGCCCATATTGGTCTATGACAAATCAACTCTTTTAAGCTTGCAAACCAGTGCAAATGATCTGCTGTATCAAGCTCGAAAATGGTTCATATCACTCACCTCCGCTAAAGCACTTCCTGGCTCAACAACATGAGTCGTGGCCTTCTCTGGGTCTCCATGTGAGGGGCTTGGTTGGCAATTACTTCATTCGCTGGCGATCTCTGGATCCAGTACGTGAATGGAATATTTCACTGCTTCCGTCTGCGGCTGCTCCGCTCCCTGTATACGGCTTGCCCCGTGTCCACTGTGGAGGAGTGCGTTCAAGCCATCTTTGTACACTTTCTCAGGTACGGCAGTCTGAGGAGTCGACGGAGAATCCACCTCAGCTAAGGATGGTGTTGCTTAAAGACTTTTATTATTAATGACTTTTTCTCTTCATGGGAGTTGGATTTTTTATTCATTACTGAAACTTGGCTTACTACTGGGGACTTAAGTCTGTTCTCTGAACGTTTACCCCCAAATTGTTCGTTTTTTAATTCACCTCGTACAACAGGCCGTGGTGGGGGGCTGGTCTCTTTTTTTTTTTTTTTTTTTTTTTTTTGCCACCCAACTATGTTTAATGACTATAGGAGTTTTGAGCTGTAGCTGTTTACATTGGATCTGAATGGCCCACGCTTGGTTGCTCTGATATACCGCCCCCCCTAAGCACAACACAGTCTTTTAAATGAGTTTGCAGACTTCTTGGGGGAATTTATACTGAAACATGATAAACTGTTAATTCTTGGAGATTTTAATGTTCATGTGTGCTGCACAGCGGACTCATTGGCCAAAGAATATATTATTCTGATTAATGCATTAATGCCTACTCATCAGCTTGGACATACACTTGACCTTGTGCTATCATATGGCATTTCTCCTTATGATCTTGAGTTATTTGATAATGGGTTTTCTGACCATAAATCTGTCATGTTTTCTGTTCCCTGAGTATCTAACACTTCTAAAGCCACTAAATTTGTCTGTCAATCTCGATTAATTACCTCAACCACTAGCAAAGCTTTTTCATTAGCTTTCTGTGATGCTGTTCAATCAGTGGATGTCAGTCAGTGTGATCTGAGTGCAGAGGAGCTTCTACTTAGGCTCAACTGCACATGTGTGAATGTCCTAGACTCAGTGGCTCCTATAAAGACTTTAAAACTTAAACCTAGATCTGAGCCCTGGATTGATGACAACGTACGCTCTTTGAGGCAGATCTGTAGAAAAAAGTGGAAAAAGGATAGGCTCCAGATTTCCTTTGAAATACTTAGGGATTCTTATCCAAATTCCAGAAGGCAGTGAGGGTAGCGAAATCCAGGTATTTTGCGTAAATTATTAACATGAATTACCACAGACCCAAAACTCTTTTTTACTATTTCTAATGCTCCAACTGTTTGTGAGTACTGTGTGATGATTTTCTTAGATTTTTTGTTAATAAGATCAATGATATTGGTTTATCATTGGTTATCCCCAGATTGGGGATATCTCCCCCTGCTTTTGATCCTTCCATTCCCTATCATGCATCTTCAAGAAATAGTGGGTCAGTTAAAGCCATCAGGCTCCTCTATTGATGCTCCATTGAGGCATTCCTCTGTATTTCCTGAAACAAGTTTTTAATACAGTGGGTCCCTACTTTTTGACTATGATAAATCAATGTTTTGAAACTAGTACTGTACCTGATGTGTTAAAACATGCCACAGTTTATCCCTTGCAAAGATCGCAGAGAAAACAGTTCTACAACACCTGCAGAGTTTTCTAGACAAAAACAAGATCTTTGAGGTCTTTCGATCAGGTTTTAGAAAACACCACTCGACAGAGACTGCACTTTTGAAGGTTTTAAGTTATATTTTACTAACTGGCGACGCTGGGGACTATGCTGTGCTTGTGCTCCTAGATTTGAGTGCTACTTTCGACACTGTGGACCATGCTGTCCTTCTTGCTCGCTTGGAAAACTGTGCTGGCATAAAAGGAAGTGCTCTTAAATGGTTTAAATCATATCTCTCCAATAGAAGTTTTAAAGTTGACATTGGTGAACATTCATCTGAGGCAGCTTCTCAATCATGTGGTGTGCCCCAGGGATCCATCTTAGCTCCCATTCTTTTTTCACTATATATACTCCCATTGGGTTCTATCTTTAGGAAGCATGGGCTGTCGTTCCATTGCTATGCAGATGATACTCAAATCTATCTGCCTTTAAAAAAGAGTTCTGATGGTTTGGAAGCACTTGACCTGTTTGTCTGATGTGAAGGCCTGGTTGTCTTTAAATTTTCTTAAATTTAATGAGAGTAAAACTGAAATAATAGTGTTTGGTTAGTTGGATTCTTCTAGTATACTCAAAATAAATCTCTGTAATTTATCCTCTTCTATGAAGCCTTGTGTAAAAAATCTGGGTGTTGTTTTTGATGATGGTTTTAAATTTGACAAACAGATAAATACAATGGTCAAATCATGTTTCTTTCAGCTTCGACTACTAGCAAAAGTAAAAACCTATTCTGTCTGGTAAAAATTTTGAAAAAGTAATTCATGCCTTTATTACATCTAGGCGGGATTACTGTAATTTACTGTATTTTGGGATTAGCCAGTCAGCTCTATCCCGCTTGCAGATAGTTCAAAATGCAGCTGCAAGACTATTAACTAGTACTAAAAATGAGATCACATTTTACATTCTTTGCACTGGTTGCCTGTGTGTTATCGAGTAAATTTCAAAATTCTTCTTTAGTGTTTAAATCTTTAAATGGTTTGGCTCCTCCTTACCTTTCGGATTTACTGACTGAACATCGTCCAGTTTTGTCTCTCCGGTCGTCCAACCAGAGATTGTTGTGCATCCCGAAGTCGAAGGTGAAATGTTGGGGTGACTGCGCCTTTTTGGTAGCTGCCCCCAGACTGTGGAATGCTCTGCCCTTCTGTATTATATCTGCACCATCACTATCTGTTTTTAAATCTAAGCTAAAAACCTATCTTTTTGATTTGGCATATAATCAGTGAGGAAGTTTTATTGCACTGTATTTTAGTAATGATATTGTATTGTCTAAGTGTTCTGGTTTTATTGTACAGCACATTGGTCAACTCTGGTTGTGTTTAATGGTGCTATATAAATAAAATTGGCATTGACATTGACATACATGCTGATTTTAAACACTCTTCTATTGGCAGATACACAATATTTCTAACTCAACAATTATCATGAGTAAACCCAACAATTATCATATGAGTAAAACATTTTCTTGATTAGAAAATACTCTATATGTTTCCCTCCTCTGGGATTTATTAAGACTTACCACCTCAAGAGAATAGTCTCACAATTCAGTCCCTTCAATATTCATTAACTAGTGATCTCTACTTGACCACTCCATTCATTTACCAATGACCAAGTCCTGAAACCACTCTCTTGTGGAGTACAGAACCAAACATCTCCCTTCACAGTTAACTAGGAAGGAGTAAAAGATTTTGTCTCCCTATTCCCTATCTTCAAAAATCAAACAGTGTTTGTAAGGATGATTACATTTGGTTCAGCACTTGCCTGTGGTTGTCACAGTTATATAGAGTACAATATTGATTAAACTCATACAGTTGTTAGAATTATAGATCAATCAGTAAACATTACAAAAAGAGTACAAATTAATTTTTCATTTTGATTCCAATAATAAATCAGGCAGTAATCCCACTGCCTCAAATCAACAGGTTCAACTTTAGAGTAAGTTCAAACAAAAGGTTTAACACTTCTTTTCTCAGTGGGTGTCCCAACAATGTTTTTCTTTAACCCATATAATTTGCGTATTACAGGGGGTCACCCTTGGGGAGTGGTTAGGCTAGCACTTATACCCAGAGCATGGCTCATCAAACTACTTCTTTGTCCTCGTTGAGGAGGTGTTTCATCCTGTCATTGTTCTGGGATCCAATCTGGCTTAGGGGGCCAATCTGGCGTGGGGTCAAAAGGTTCTCCCACCAGTTGATTGTCCTTTTTCAGGTCATTGTCTACAATTGTCCCAGTCACAAGAGACATTTGTTTAACAGTAGCTCGTACCAGAAAGGATTTCAGTATGGGCACAACACAGCAAAACAGTAGTCCTACAACAATTACAACTATTGCCAAGATTATTCCCAGTTTTGTCAGCCAGGCTCCCCATTGTCCAAACATAGATTCAAACCAATCCCAAGTGTGCATATCTCTTCCTGCATTTTCAGTTACTTCCTGTCTTAAGTTCTTTAGTTTGTTCATAGCTTCAGTAAAAGTTCCCTCAGGTGCAGTATTATTAGGGATGAATGTACAGCACTGGTCCCCAAACAGGACACAAACACCCCCTTTTTCTGACAAAAGCCAATTTAATGCCTGTCTATTTTGCTATGTCATCTTAATTGTGGCATCTAGCTGTTCTCCTAATGCAAATAGAGCATCATCAGTGTAGTTAATGAACCTCTGCTGATTGTAGTAAATATTGTTAATCCATTCTGTGTTTTTATTAGGCGATATCAAAATTAGTATGGATTCAAATACTTCTTTTACTTCATCTCTGGCCTTGTATTTATTTGGTATGCCACTTGGCTGTCCTGTTGCATCTATATACACATTAGGATCTGTTTGATAAGCACTTTTTACCCTATGACCCCCTTTCTTACTGTCCTGAACTGAAAGGTCTACTTCCCAACTTGTCATTGTGATTTCCTCAAGCAGACGTACCCTGGCACATATTCCCATTCACCCTTTTGGCAGTGTGGCTTTTAAACATTTTGCTCCACAAAGCCAAAAGAAATCTGCCACTGCTATTGTTTGCTCTTCATATGGGTATATTAATGGGAAGGCTAGAGTCTGATTTATGCAGCCTGATGATATTTCATTTTCCATTACAGTTGCTGTTGCGTGTTTCACATTTTTTCTTAGAACATCCGTCTGTTTAATAGTTCTGCTGTCCAGGTGCCATATAACAGTGCAATTTCCTTGAAACTGACCCATATCGTACATTCCCTGTGATTTGTTAAAACATTCATATTCGAGCGTATAATCAATCTTATACTTTGAGGGGATTTCCCTCTTTTTAGGTCTACTCGTACGTTCAGGCCCTGGCACCATTGTCCCCATCGTGATGAATTATAATTCGTTTGGTAGTCTGGGCTACCTAGGACGGATAAGCATTCATCAGGGCAATATGGTCTGACATTTGGAATCAAATGGCAAAAGTCCTTATTAGACTGGTCTGTAATGTCTTATTAGACATTGTCTGTAAAGTCATGGTGTACATATCAGGCAGCTACTCATTTGTGACTCTTTTGCTGTATACATTGCCCACGTGTACCACTCATTAACTCATGCTATCTCTAGTAGTTTCTCTTTTTCTTCTACTCTAGCAACCCTTTTTCTCAATTTTTCTCTTCCCTCTTAGTGTTTGTCTAGCAAGAGCTGGTTTAATGTGGTTCTGAGGCTGTTAATTTGAAAAACCATAAGCCATAGTCTTTGCCCAATTAATTGTCTCATTCAACTCTTGTTTTGTGATAGTTAGTTTAGTGCTTTCTGGAGACCAGTCAAGGGCTGCAGGCACATCAGAACTGCCCTCAGCAACAGGATCACCCTCTCTCCTGCCCTGTTGGGGCAGGTCCCTGCTCACCTTCCCTACCTTCCTCACCTGAGCCTGCCATTGGTTCTTCTTCACCCTCATCTAAACATTCTCTTGTGTCTTCCTGACTTTACTCTGAGGTGTCAGCTGCTTGACCTCCTTCCTCTTCAACCACCTGATCTTCTAGGTCTTATCAAATTATTCCAAGTGACGCTACCTTCCACTTGTACTGCTGTTGGGGTTGCTTTTATCACATTGTATGGCCCTTCCCTTCTAGGATCATTCCACTTCCTTCTGAACACCGTTAGATACACCAGTTCTCCAGGAGCTACTGGACAAAGAGCTTCTGTTTCCTCTCTCAGTCCCCTGCTCTGTTCCTGTGAATAGATAGCTTCATGTATAGCAGGTAGTTGTTGCATATATGCTCTTAGATCCATTTGCAACTGCTCCAGAGGTGGTCCTTCATAAGGACCTCTTGGATATGGCAGAGGCATGGGTTGACCTGTAAGCATTTCATGCGGTGTTAGATGCATAATTCTGTTAGCATGTATGCGATAACTCATCAGTGCAAGAGTTAGAGCATCCACCCAATTGAGTTTAGTGTCAGCACAAATCTTGTGAAGCTTAGCCTTAAGGGTACCATTCACCCTTTCCACCATTCCTTGTGGCTGAGGGTGATAAACACATCCCAGTCTCTGCTTTATTTTCAGTGGCTGCAACACTGTTTTCACTGTTCTTTGACAGTGCGGTGGCTGATCCATTATCAGAGCTAATCTGAGACGGTATGCCAAATCTGGGAATTACTTCTCTGGTCAAAAATTTTATCACTGTTCCTGCAGCTTGATCTGTTGACGGTTTTGCTTCTGCCCATCTGCTAAACCTGTCTATTATTGCTAGCATGTATCTTTTCCCTCTCACACTTCTTACCATGTCCACATAGTCTATTACCAGGTGTTTGAATGGTCCTGAATGGTGCTGAACATTATTTTGAGCACAAACTTCATGTTCAGATACAGAAATGATCCACCATCACCTGTAAGTACGGAGACCAGTATCCTTGTTGTTTTATCTTTCTCATCACTTTCCCCCTTGCTCAATGGTCAAAACCTTGCACATCTGAAATGAGTACTGTGAGAAGTGCAGTGGGTGCAATCATGTGTCCCTCATTTGAGCACCATATGCCGTGTGCATCTCTAGTAGCACCTCTCTGTTGCCAGACTGAATGTTCATAAGCATTTGCCTGATACTGTATACGGGCAATGTCGTCCATGGTAGGTTGAGGTTGAATAAGAACCATTGGTGCCATTACTGCTACCTGGCAACCTGAGGCCTTCTTGGCCCCCATGTCTGCAGCATTATTACCTCTGATAACAAATTAATTGCCGTTTTTATGTGCCTGACATTTGATGATTGACAATTGCGTTGGATGCATCATAGCAGTGATCAATTGAACTATCTGTTCAGCATGTTGGATGGGCCTACCATAACTTTTTCTAAAGCCTCTTTGTTTCTAAACAGCTCCAAACAGGTGTCATACGCCATGGGCATAAGCTGAGTCAGTGTATATATTAGCAGTTTGTCCTTTAGCCAATTGGAATGCTGTAGTGAGGGATTTTAACTTCAGTTAACGTCAGTTGGGGAGAGCATGGTTACAGTGCTGTGAAACTACAGGCACAAAATCTTTTTGTTTTTTCACTACTGCGTACCCTGCATGAATATCCAAATGATCTCTAAAACAAGATCCATCAACAAAATAGTCAATATCTGCATCAAGTCAAGTCAAGTGAAAGCTAGTGACTCTGCTACAAAGTCATGTGGTTTCCCTTGACATTCCAGGGGAATCATGCCAGCTGGGTTTACTATAGTACACCGCTTGATAGTGTTGCAGATGCGTAATCGTTTGTCCTATCAGCCACATACAACTGAAATGGCTTGGTGTAGTCTGGGATAGCTAGCACAGGTGCGACCTGAAGTTCTCTTTTTAGCGACTCAAAGGCTAAAAGAGCATCACTGTTCATCATTTGTCCTACAGTCTGTGGTAATCGCACTTTACTTATACCCCCGACTTGTGCTGGGGATATAGCCAGTTTATATTAGTTTTATGTGCAGTCAACCTTCCCAAGTAGTCCACCTGCGGTTGACAGTACTGCAGTTTTGTTTTGGAGGCTTTGTGTCCTCCTTCAGCTAATTTGGTTAATACCTTGACAGAATCTCTGTGGCATTGTTCAGGTGATGAAGAACAAATCAATAGGTTGTCTACATACTGCAGCAACACACTGTCCAAACACAGATCTTCAATGTCAGCCTTGAGAACCTGATTAAACATATGTGGAGAATGTTTGAAACCCTGTGGCATTCTGGTATGTGTATGTTGTTTACCAGCATAAGTGAATGCAAGTAGATTTCTACTCTCCTCAGCCAGAGGAATGCTAAAGAAGGCAGAACAAAGATCAATTACAGTAAAGTATTTAGCATCAGGAGGAACATTTGGCAATAGCGTGTGCGGATTGGGAACGTCCATGGACCAATCCTGAACTACCTCATTGCAAGTCATGTATCAGATGCCATTTTGACTTATCTGATTTAGCAACAGGCAAAATAGGATTATTACAGTAGCTGGATGTCTCAACTAAAACTCCTGCCTGGACTAGTCCCTCAATGGCTGGTTTAATACCTTGCTCAGCGTCAGGATGCAAGGGGTATTGTCGTTTATGTGGTAAATATGCTCCTGGTTTTAGTCCTATTCTGACTGGTCTGACAGACTTTACTAAGCCCACATCAGTGTAATGTTGGGACCGTAATTCAATTGGTACCTGTCTTTCCATGTCTTTTAGTAACTCAGTTGTTTTAGTTTCTGCTACAAGTGTTTGTCATTTGCATTTGCCTGCTTTCATCAATCTCCTGTGGAATTCTTACCATGACGATAGCACAGAGAATTTTAAGATGTGATTTGTCAGCTGATTGGTAAATTAAGGGATGCTCTGTAGCTTCCCACTCACCTTTTTCTGCCTCTTTCACCTTTGGTCCTAAGTCTTTTGAATCCCATCCACTATTTATATAAAGAGTCACATACAGAACTGAATTTGGAACCTGAAACCAATTGTTAATGAATTCACAATTGTCAATTTGCATAGCTGCTTCCTGCATTCCTATCACTATGTACTGTGATATCATAGGAACTTCCTGTCCTTTAGTTCTGCTCAACCACCGTTTTTCAATTTCCGGGTCACAGTTATTCAAGTTCGGGGTCACAGAGTCATAAATCATAGTGCAGTGAAATTCACTTTCTAGTTGCTGTGCCCCAGGGATCTGTGCCTCAATTAACTTCCCTCATTTGCTAATGCTTTTTTCTACATCAGCTTCTAATTTTCCTAGCCAATACACATTTGCTTTTGGAGATTAATTTTACACAGTGCATCTCTCCCTAACAGATTGATAGGAGTGTGTTCTGATAACAAAATTTTAAACACATTTGTGTTTTTGGTTTATAGACAAACTGGAGCAGTCATAGGACTTAGCTGCGTTTGTCCCGAGAATCCTACTGTCTTTGCGAATCTTCCAGACATGGGGAGGTGAGAGGCGAAATTTGGACTTGCACATGTGTAAGCAGCTCCATTGTCTACCATCATGGGTGTAATTTTGCCCTGTACCATAGATTCTTGATCAGCATTGGTTGTTATAAGTGGAACCTAGCTAACCCTCCCCTTAGGATTCCCTGGGCATCCCTAGTACCCTTGATTTCTATTGTGTCCAACCTGTCCACAACCCAAGCATACCCTTGGAGGACCAGAATTGGGTTTACGTCTCCCTCTTTGTCCATGTTTTCTGCCAGTTCATATTGCTTGGTTGCTGGTAGACATTAATGACCGGTGCTGCACCGGTTGAACAGCAGGTGGAGGGGCTGCCAAAGGGTTTGGTTGAACAGCAGGTGTCCTGCCTCCTCATTGTCTTTGTCTTTACCAGGAGCTTGAGTCTTTTTCTTCCTTCTGTTAGTCAGCTCTTCGAGTTGTAGCTTTGCCAGCTTTCTCTGCAATTCTCTTTCTTGGTTTTTCAGTTTTTGCTTATTCTTTCTGTACTGTTCAACAGCTTGGGTCACATAGTCACAAAACTCCTTGTGTGTTTTTGAGTTTAGACTGACCATGCCTTCTAGCTTGTTCTTTACAGCTGGTGGCATAGCGTCTACTATTGCTTCTCTGAACAATGTGGTCATCATAGGATCTTCTTCAGGATCCTACTCCATTCCTTGTTTCCACCTCTTTAGCTGTCGTTGAACATAAGCAGTTGGGTTTTCTGTTTTCCCCAGCTGTTTCCCCTTCAGAGACCTGGGGTCCACTCGGGTTGGATATTCAGTTCTTAGGGCCTGCCACAAATTTGGGCAGTGATAATCAAAAGAAACCCCGTCTACTTGTGCAGTCCCCACAGTATGCTGCTGTCAGGATCTCTGACATCTTGGCTCCTCCCAAAATCTTGGCCAGGATCTCCTTATATCTCCTACAGCAAGCAATTTGCCCATTGTTTCTTCTTCAAACACCATGATCCCTATTTGGGATGATGGTCACCACTAGTCCTCTCAAAGTAGTGTGTTCCTCTACTGCCCCCTGTGTCCCCTCTGCTGTCCGTTTTATCCAGTAAACCTCTCTCAGTTCTGGCGAAACACTTCAATTGCAGGGTCACTTATAATCTTGCCAGTTTTTCCCTTTCCTCTTTCAAAACCCCTTTCTTCTCCTCATCTAAAATACGTCTCAACCTGCAGAGCAATAGATGCTCTGTGAAAGTGCAGCAAAGGCTCAAGGTGACAGAACGTGTCTATTAGTTTTTCCAAAACATTATCTGTCCAGCTTCTTTCTATCAGTCCCTGCCAATTAACATACGGCCATTCTTCTTGTACCTGTTTTAGATTTAATATTGTAGTTAACCGCACTAAATATGTGTTCTTTCTTTGCTCTGTTAGTGGTTGCCTTCTTCCTGTGTTATCCACATCAAATTGCTCTTTTCAAAAGTGATTACTGACTCCCTGTGTTTCTCCTAGAAATTGAATCAATTCTATATCCATACAACACTTTAATTCTTAATTTGATATGCATCTGTAGCATACACCAATCTAATCTGTCGAAATCCTAGTGTTGTTAATGTATGATGATCCCAGTAATGTGGAACTGAAAAATAGAGTATATGGGGCTGGGGTCTAGACATTCAATTAACCTTTTCTCTATTACTTTTGCCTAACCCCAGTTCTGAACCGGCCTACTGGACTCACCCAGTCATTTTAGTATGTATGTCCTCTCAAATGAAATTCAATTACTTTCTTATTACTTGGGAGCCGATTTCCCCGTAATATTCTATTACTCCGTGAACCTCTGCCCTGACTACTACTATGCCGCAAGGATGCGCAAATTCTCTGTATGAAATCAGATGAGCTTGCACCATATGGTCTGGGCTAAGACCACCCTGTGTACAAATATTGTAAAGCGATATTAATTGTTCCTGTTGAGTTGATCTAGGCCTTTGTTTCTTTTTACTATGATGTTTCCGTGGGATTAAAAACAAACCCTAGAATCTAACAAACATTGAGTTGAGGGGATAAAAATCCTGAGGATGCACTTCCTTTATTCTATTCCCTGATATCAATTTCTTTTTGCTTGGTTGGATGAGTTACCCACATCCAACCGTACTCACTCTCTGGACATCTGATTTGCCAAATATCCACAACCACCCGCTTTGGGAATTTGTCAAAAACTACTCCTATTGGATCTTCTGCAAAAATTGAGTCTCCCTATCTGGGTCACAGCAATGACAATTGGGAGAGTGACGGAAAAATCTACACAGCCACTTTCTAGGAGTATTTTTGCACACAGCAGGCCCTTTAACTGAATTGATGTGTGGATTGCAACGACGATAGTTGGGTAGATGTCCAAAATATTTACAAAACCAGGTTCTTGGTTGCTCTGCAATTTTCAAAACACACACATGGGAATATTCTGACTGATATTCATGCACACGACAGCATATAAGTACACCTTTTTTGCTTACTGCTTTTCCCCAATACAAAGGTTTCGATTCATACATTCACAATTTGCTTCCTTATATCTGGTATGCAATAAAGGATAGTGATGTCTCCTAATGTAAGGCTCCAGGCACGTTGCCCTCAATCCAAGTGGAACCTGTCTAGCAAGGACACCTCACCCATTCAGTCCCACCCACACACTGAGAGGACCCCAACCCACAGTACACCTCAGTACCGAGCACCATGAGACAGAGATCCTTAACACAAGAGAACGACACTCAAAATGGAGAAATCAGCGCCCAACAAGTGACACACTGACCCAACAAATTGGAGCGTTCAATTGTTAGATCAGTGTGATGTTTACGATACCTTGAGGCGACGATAGGGGTTACAGAGTACCTCACAGCAGGCGCTGTGAATGGTTTGGGGTCAGGTAGTCCAGGACCCTCAGGAACTCACCCAGAAGAAAACAACCACCTTACAGCCCCCAGGTTAGGGACAATCACACAAATAAAGAGAGAAGCAAAAAACAAAGCAGAAGAAAAAATTCTTGAAAACCAGCACAAATAATAAACGTTTATTGGGGACACAGGACTCATAAAAGATGTACACCCCTTATTATTTTACTCTTTTTTCACCCTTCACGTCTTCTACATGATCAGTTCACAAATCTCTTCCTGGTAACCTTCCTGGGACAGCGCCAATCGCTTAGTCTCTGTCCAGTTCCTCTATCCACTAGCATAGCAGTATACAAGCTTACTGTTTACCTGTTTACACAGCGAAGAGTGGTATCTTTACTCTTTATTCTCTGTATTTTTACGTTTCTTTGGCTCAGCACCAATCCGCTCACCTCTGTCTAGCTGACTTCCTATCCACTAAAACAGCAGGATGAGGGCTCACTGCTCACCAAATGCTTCTTCTCAACGACAATATATATATTCTGCATGCAGTTATACCTTTTTGAGATCCAAAACCCCTCTGCTCAATTTAGTTCTTTTAATTTGGAGAAGCCTGTGAGAGATTCTACTGCCTCAGGTTGACTCAGAGCAAACCACACACACCCTTTCTGCTTGCCTTTTTCAGTGTCCAAGTTCGTGCGGCTCACCCTCGGGTCAGCCCGCTGTGGCCTTCACCTCCCGGCTCCTTTCCAATCATGTTGGGATCACCAATTTCTGTATTGTGGAAAATTTCTCCAATCTAAGTCAAAAACGTCCAGAGACAAGGGGTTATAGATGTCAAAAGAAATCAAACTTTATTTAAGTCAAATAAAGCTGAGACCTCTGCAGACAGTCTGAATCAGTACACTCATGACACAGGCTTTTATACTGTCTTGAAACAGTGAGCCCAACCAGGCGGGGTTTATCCCTTCTCTTTTTGGAAACAACCTGAACTTTCGCCACAATTAATTCCTCCTGGTCATGGGTTGTTTATAACTGTGGTGCAAGTCCAGTCAGTTTATTTAAAAAAACCAAAACTTTTTATTCTTGTAGCATTACATTGACATATATGTCAAAGTGCCGTTGGAACAGTTTTTAGCCCTCTGCATTGTCTACATTAACTTTCCATCCCAAGTCCTTTTTAGGCCAAGCAAAAAACATTCCTGAATGATAGAACAAAGAACGATAACAATAACTATAACTATAACTATAACTATATTTGCGTCCACACCAATGAACGATAGTGATAACGGTCTGTTTAGCTCTCACACTACGGTTTCAAAGTGAAAATGGATGAGACTTTACGACTTTAACCAGCAGGTGTCCTCAGGATGCTACATTTTGAGCGCACCTAAACAATGAATCTATCTAATCTACCTAAACAGTGAATTTAGCTAACATAGTCAATGTAGTGGAATAAAAACAACACTTAGTCTTTTTCACTGCAGCTTCAAAAGAAGCAAGACAATGTTGTCAAAACTAGCACTGGATACTTGAGGTAATTTTATGTTTGCTAGCCTGGCATTATGATCTCATCTCCGTTAATATTTCTCACCATTCATTCCGAGGGTATAACCGATTGTTTTCCATATATCGGTTTTCTTGAAAGCATCTTTGTAAAGGGGGTTTGACTTGTCAAACAGTGAAGGCATGAGCGCTTTAAATTCGAATGGATTCTGATTGGCTGTCAGTGTCTTATCGTTCATCAGCTGGAAAAATCGTTCTAAAAGTGATCCCAACGATATCGTTCCGCTATATAGTTATCATTATTGTTGTGGTGTGGACTCTGCTATTCTTTTAAATATAGAACGATTTTTAAAACTATATTTTTATTGTTATAGTTATCATTCTTGGAGTGAACGGACCTTAAGGCCCTTTCATGTATATCACCTTATCACATCTTGTATCTTAGTTACATATAAGTCGTTAAAAAAGCTTGAGTAAAACATTTCTTATATGAGCATGCACTTAATATGTCTATCTGCTGAATTATCACTTGGTTGCTTTCAAACATGTGGTTGAATGCTGATTTTAAACGCTCTTCCACTGGCAGACACACAATATTTCTAACTCAACAATTATCATATTGTTAGAATATCCCTCTCACTACGCTGCTAGCAGAGGCTAGCGAAGTAGCGCACTTCCGCATTTCACGCTTCGTGCTACTATAAAGAGTAGCATGAGCGCTATTCATAAAAATCTCTGGACTGTGCATTCATGAACTCCCGTTTTGTTTACGTTGCCATGTGCTCGTTTGTTTTTGGTTTACGCCATGTATCTGCCCCCGCTTCCTTATTGGTCCATTTGTTTTGGTTCACGTCATGTTTCCTCCCATGTTCTTTCATTGGTTTTCTGTTTATTGCTTTATTATTGGTTCCAGGTGTTTTATGTCCGCTTCCTCCCGGAGTATTAATGAAGACTAGCTATGAGTACAGTTGAGTAAAGATAAGGAATTGTAGATTCCTCCATGTTTTTGTTTTCCAAGCGTTTCCTAGACTTTGGATTATTGCTTCGTGACTTCTTGGATGTTTACCTTGCCATTTTTGGGAATACCACCATGCCAGTTTTTGGATTATTCCCCTGTGAGTTTATTGGATAATTGCCTTACCTTTTTGGAATTACTGCCCTGTCATTTTGTGGAATATTGCCTTGTTTATTTGTGGATTTTTGTTAGACTGTTTTCCTTTTCTGACCCTGCCGGTGCGTTGCCTTTCCCTCTTATGAATATATGTTCCTTTATTTTTGAATGTTCTGTTACTTTTGAATATTCCTTGGTGTCCCTAATAAACTCACTATTTCCCCTGCAAGTGCATCCTGCTTCCCTCCTTCCAGTCACGTAACAGAATACTCCGCCAAAAAAAAGGATGCAGCGGGGAAAGTTAGGGCACGCCATGCCGCATTTAAGATGCCTGCATACAATTCGATTTGTTTTTCTCAATGGACCTTTATTTATCCCTCCGACACCTACGACGGCTTTTCCACTTGGCCCCAATGTTTTTTGTTGTAGGCCCAATGGTATTTCCTTAGTTTGGAGGACCCCAAGCCCGACGAGGAACAGTGGTTGGGGTTCCTCCTCTCCTGTTTGGTTAGCTCCGCTCGCCAATGGATTGATCCATGATGCTCGATACAGTTTCGGGTTTTGTGGATCTACTGGTCCAGGTGTACAAGAGCCCAGACTTCCAACCTGACCTCAGGACCTTTTTGGGGAAGGACCGTCTGGGCGACCGACCCTGCCAGTCATTCCTGGACCTTTATGAGAGGAAGCGGGCTAACATGGCGGCCTGCACCTCTCATCTCCGGACCCAGGAATGCCAGCTGGAGGTTAACGTGGCAACCTCCAGCCCCGAGCTACAGCCAGAGGCCCAGAAGGAGGTCCCTTCAGCTGAACTGCTCTTGGAGGTTCACAAGGAAACCTCCGTTCCTGTCCTGTCCCTGTCGGAGACCCAAGTGGGATGCTCCGTTCCAGTCCTGCTCAAACCGGAGGTCCACGAGGAGACCTCCGCCCAAGCCACGTTCCTGCTAGAGGTCCACGGGATGACGTCTTTTCAAGTCAAGTTCATGTCAGAGGTCCACGGGATGACCTCTTCTCAAGCCAAGTCTATGTCAGAGGTCCACGGGATGACCTCTTCCCAAGCCAAGTTCATGTCAGAGGTCCACGGGATGACCTCTTCTCAAGTCACGTCCATGTCTGAGGTCCAAGGGATGACCTCCTTTCCAAGTTCTAGCTCACGTTTTAGCACAAAATTAAGTCCTAGTCCAACTCCATGTCCAGGTTCCTGTCCTAAACCAAATCCAGGTCCAAATCCAGATCCAAGTCCATGCCTCATCCTATGCCCAAAGCCAGTTTCTAGTCCAAATCCCAATTCTGTTCCTAGCTCAGTTCCCAGTCCAGTTTCCGGTGTTTTTTCAAGGTCAATTCCCAATCCAGGTTCCAGTCCAGTTTCCGACCCAACTTCTAAGTTTGCCCCCAGTCCTGTTTCCAACCCTTTTTCCAGCTCCGTTTTTGATTTAGTTTCCAGCTCTGTTTTTGATTTAATTTTTAGCCCTGTTTTTGCTTTAATTCTCAGTTCGGTTGCTGATTTAATTGCCAACTCTGTTTCCAGCTCTGTTCCCAGCTCCGTTACCAGTCAGGTTTTAGATTTTGTTGACGGTTCTGTCTCTAGCCTAGTTTCCAGTTCGGTACACGATCCTGTTCCCTTTCCTGTCTCCTCCTCTGTCTCCTCCTCTGTCTCCTGTCCGGTTTCTAGTTACCTTACTAGCTCAGTTTCCAGTCCAGTTTTCGATTTTGTCTCCAGCCCTGTCTCCAGCCCTGTCTCCAGCCCTGTCTCCAGCCCTGTCTCCATTTTAATTTCCAGCCCTGTCTCCATCCCTGTCTCCACTTTAACTTCCAACTCTGTTTCCAGCCCTGTCTCCACTTTAATTTCCAGCTCTGGTTCCACTTCAATTTCCAGCTCTGGTTCCAATTTAATTTCCAGCTCTGCTCCCAATTTAGCTTTGAGTCAGGATTTCAGTTCTGTTCCGAGTCAGATTTTTGATTTTGTTGACGATTCAAGTTCTAGTTCAGTTTCCAGTCCAGTTCCCTATCCAGTTCTCTGTCCTATCCTCTGTCCTATTCCCCAGACTGTTTCAAAGTCTGTCTCCGAGTCTGTCTCAAATCCAGGTGCCAAATCCAGTCCTGGTTCCAGTCCGGGTTCCAGGGCAAGCACCCGGTCACGTGCAGCTCCGAGATCCAGGCCAAGCGCCAGGTCACGCACAGCTCAGAGATCCAGGCCAAGCGCCAGGTCACACGCAGCTCCGAGATCCAGACCAAATGCCAGGTCACGCGCAGCTCCGAGAGCCAGGCCAAATGCCAGGTCACACGCAGCTCCAAGCTCCATGCCAAGCACCACTCCAAGTTCTTGACCAAGTTCTCGACCAAGTTCTCGACCAAGTTCGAAGGGACAACCCGACACACTCTGCTCTGGCTTCAGGACACTGATCATCGCCAGCCTCTGGTCCTGGGGGGCAGATGTTCTGATCCTGCCCAGGGGCCCGGGTCTGCCAGAACAGTCAGAACTTTCGGCGCTTTGAAAGACTTGCCTTTGGGGGGGGGGCTCTGTTAGAATCTCCCTCTTGCTACGCTGCTAGCAGAGGCTAGCGAAGTAGCGCATTTCCACATTACATGCTTCATGTTACTATAAAGAGTAGCACGAGCGCTATTCATAAAAAACTCTGGACTGTGCATTCATGGACTCCCGTTTTGTTTACGTTGCCATGTGCTCGTTTGTTTTTGGTTTACCTCATGTATCTGCCCCCGCTTCCTTATTGGTCCATTTGTTTTGGTTCACGTCATGTTTCCTCCCATGTTCTTTCATTGGTTTTCTGTTTATTGCTTTATCATTGGTTCCAGGTGTTTTATGTCCGCTTCCTCCCGGAGTATTAATGAAGACTAACTATGGGTACAGTTGAGTAAAGATAAGGAATTGTAGATTCCTCCATGTTTTTGTTTCCCAAGCGTTTCCTAGACTTTGGATTATTGCTTCGTGACTTCTTGGATGTTTACCTTGCCATTTTTGGGAATACCACCGTGCCAGTTTTTGGATTATTCCCCTGTGAGTTTGTTGGATTATTGCCTTGCCTTTTTGGAATTGCCCTGTCATTTTGTGGAATATTGCCTTGTTTATTTGTGGATTTTTGTTAGACTGTTTTCCTTTTCTGACCCTGCTGGTGCGCTGCCTTTCCCCCTTATGAATATATGTTCCTTTATTTTTGAATGTTCTGTTACTTTTGAATATTCCTTGGTGTCCCTAATAAACTGACTATTTCCCCTGCGAGTGCATCCTGCTTCCCTCCTTCCGGTCACGTAACACATATGAGCAAATGCAACAATTATCATATGAGTAAAACATTTTCTTTATTAGAAAATACTCTGTAATATCAGTCGTTCAACAAATGTTAATCATAATCTATGTTTTTGAAGTAACCTAGTCAACAGTAAAAATTCTTTCACAGCACTATGCAGTACAAGAGATTTTAGCTTGATTGGATTTATGGACTGAGGAACAATTATTTGAATCTAATCCTGCCCCCTATTAAAATCTGTAAGATGAACTGTATTTTCTTATACACTCTTGGAAGAAAAGGTTCTATATAGTTGTAGTGGGCGCTTCATATTTGGAGCCCTAAAAAGTACTATATAGAACTCTTTTTAATGGTTCCCCTAAAGGGTTCTTTGTAGCTGTTACGACCCGTGGTGTGGGAGAGAAGCAGGATGCACTTGCAGGGGAAAGTGGTCAGTTTAGTAGGCACAGTTCAAAAATAAACGAACATAAAAAACGCCATCGAACATAAATCCATAAACAAAAGGTAACAGTAATCCAAAATGATACTTTACTTGGCTGAAGCGGCAGTAATCCAAAAAGGAAACAGTAATTCACAAAAAGGCAGTTATCCAAAAAACACAGGGAAACATACGAAAGGCATCGCGGTGGTCTGGGAACCACGAATCACGAGCGAAGGGACAAATACGTGAGGCTGGAAAGGTGGTCTGGAAACCACGAATCACGAGCGAAGGGACAAATACGTGAGGCTGGAAAGGTGGTCTGGAAACCACGAACAAAGAGCTAAGGGATAAACACACAAGGTTAAACTCATCTAGGCTAAACTAATACTCCGCCCCGAAGCGGAAACGGAGCGGCGTATTTATACACCCAGAAAATCACATCCACAATCAATGAAACCTGAAACTAATAATTATACAATAAACAAGAACCAATGAGAAAACGGGGCCGAGACATGACACAAACCAAAACATATGCACATGGGGAAACACAGGAGGCGGAGACATGACGTGAACGAAAACATGAACACATGGGGAAACATAGGAGGCGGAGACATGACGTGAATGAAAACATAACGCACATGGCAGAGGTAAACAAAACGTGAGTCCATGAATGAAGGGAAAAGTCCAACGGAGAGTTTTTGAATGGTGCTGGAATGCGCGCAGTGGAATGCGGAAGTATGCCACTCGCTACACTTTGCAGCGTAGCGAGAGCAGGGGAGGAAACCTAACAGTAGCCTGTGAAAAGGTTCTATATTCATGTGAAAAAATAAGTACACCCTTATTTTTGGCTTTTTTGACAAATTTGGACAAGTAAACATTTGATTGTCTTTGAAACAGAGCCTATTAATGAAGTTGATATACTTGAACAAAACCACAAGGAAAATGCTTTTTCAAACATTTATTCAACAGAAATATGAATAGATGTTATTTTCTTCTGTGGAAAAAGTAAGTACACCCTTGGCCTTAGAAGCTAGAATTGCCCCCTTTAGCAGAAATAACTTTTTGTAGGCGTTTTGCATAATTGTCCACCAGGCCTGCAGGGATTTTTGACCACTCATTTATGCAATATTCTTTCAGTTGCAAGATGTTTGAGGGTTTTCTTGCATGTTCTGCTCGTTTCAAATCCCCCCACAACATTTCAGTGGGATTCAAATCCAGCCATTCCATAACCCTCCATTTCTTCTTTCTGAGTCATTCCTTGGTGGATTTGCTAGTGTGCTTAGGATCATTATCCTGTTGAAAGGTCCATTTTTAGTTCAACTTCAACTTTTGGACAGATGGCTTCACATTGTCCTCAAGCACTCTTGAATTCTATATGAATTCTGCATGATATGAACTAGAATAAACTTTTTGCTGCCGCGGGTATGACTACAGTTGTACAGCCGGTGCCAAAAGTTTTGAGAATGACACAAATATTAATTTTTACAAAGTCTGCTGCCTCAGTTTTTATGATGGCAATTTGCATATACTCCAGAATGTTATGAAGAGTGATCAGATGAATTGCAATTAATTTCAAAGTCCCTCTTTGCCATGAAAATGAACTTAATACCAAAAAAACATGTCCACTGCATTTCAGCCCTTCGATAAAAAGACCAGCTGACATCATGTCAGTGATTCTCTCGTTAACACAGGTGAGAGTGTTAACGAGGACAAGGCTGGAGATCACTCTGTCATGGTGACTGAGTTAGAATAACAGACTGGAAGCTTTAAAAGGAGGGTGGTGCTTGAAATTATTGTTCTTCCTCTGTTAACTATGGTTACCTGCAAGGAAACACGTGCAGCCATCATTGCTTTGCACAAAAAGGGATTCACAGGCAAGGATATTGCTGCTAATAAGATTGCACCTAAATCAACGATTTATCGGATCATCAAGACCTTCAAGGAGAGAGGTTCAACTGTTGTGAAGAAGGCTTCAGGGCGCCCAAGAAAGTCCAGCAAGCGCCAGGACCGTCTCCTAAAGTTGATTCAGCTGTGGGATCGGGGCACCACCAGTGCAGAGCTTGCTCAGGAATGGCAGCAGGCAGGTGTGAGTGCGTCTGCACGCACAGTAAGGCGAAGACTTTTGGAGGATGGCCTGGTGTCAAGAACGGCAGCAAAGAAGCCACTTCTCTCCAGGAAAAACATCAGGGACAGACTGCTATTCTGCAAAAAGTACAGGGATTGGACTGCTGAGGACTGGGGTAATGTCATTTTCTCTGATGAATCCCCTTTCCGATTGTTTGGGGCATCTAGAAAAAAGCTTGTCCGGAGAAGAAAAGGTGAGCGCTACCATCAGTCCTGTGTCATGCCAACAGTAAAGCATCCTGAGACCACTCATGTGTGGGGTTTCTTCTCAGCCAAGGGAGTGGGCTCACTCACAATTTTGCCTAAGAACAGAGCCATGAATAAAGCATGCCTTTTCCAGCATGATGGGGCACCTTGCCACAAGGCAAAAGTGATAATGAAGTGGCTTGGGGAGCAAAACATCGATATTTTGGGTCCATGGCCAGGAAACTCCCAAGACCTTAAACTCCAAGCATTGATTATGCAAGAATGGGCTGCCATCAGTCAGGATGTGGCCCAGAAGTTGATTGACAGCATGCCAGGGCGAATTGCAGAGGTCTTGAAAAAGAAGGTTCAACACTGAAAATATTGACTCTTTGCATAAACTTCATGTAATTGTCAATAAAAGCCATTGATACTTATGAAATGCTTGTGATTATTCTTCAGTAACAGTTAGTTGTTACGACACTGGGGTTAAGAGGGAGACAGGATGCACTCGCAGGGGAAAGTGGTCAGTTTATTAGGTACAAACAAAAGGGCACATTCAAAAGTGATGGGACAACAACACAATAAATACAGAGACAAGCACATCACTTTTCCAAAAGGGGTTAGCCACAGATGAGAACACTTACAGGGCAAAAACCCAGAAAAGCATGAAACAGTAAACCAAAGGCTTTCAGGGCAAAAATCCAGGAAATCATGAAACAGTAGTCCAAAGGCTTTCAGGGCAAAAATCCAGGAAATCATGAAACAGTAATCCAAAGGCTTTCAGGGCAAAAATCCCGGAAATCATGAAACAGTAGTCCAAAGGCTCACAGGGCAAAAATCCAGGAAGTAGCGAGACATACATTCAGGAACCCGGGAACGCCGGGTAAACAAAAACTTAAGAACTAGCACAAGGACCAGGGAACACCTGGTAAACAAAAACCTAGGAAAAGCTACGAAGCTTTAGCTTCCTCGCTACCTATCATTATCATCAGGAACATATAGTTACGTTTAGTTATCACGAGTCACTTTCAGTTATTCTAAAACAATACTCCGCCCTCACGTGGACAAAAATAGGGGTTTTAGTAACAAAGGTAATCAAAAGCAAACGAGAAGAAACGCACGACACCTGGAAACAATAATCAGACAATAACGAGAGAACCAATGACAGAACATGGGAGGAAACAATGTGACACAAACCCAACGGACCAATAAGGAAGCGGGGGAAGAGACATGACGTAAACAAAAACAGAGGAGCACATGGCAACGTAAACAAAACCAGAGTCTTTGTGAATGGAATGTCCAGCGGAGAGTTTTTTAATAGCGCTAGAAAGCACGCAGACATGCTGCTCCGTAGCGGGGCAGCGATTGGCGAGAGCTAACATTAGTAACATCTGACAAAAAGATCTAAAATCACTGAAGCAGTAGACTTTGTGAAAATTAATATTTATCTCATTCTCAAAACTTTTGGCCACGGCTGTACAGTTGCGGTGGCAACATACATTTGCTGCTCTTGACCACTAAGTTGTGCTATAACCACAGACTTTCACAAGAACGTGTCACAGCTCATTTCACAAGTAACTGTCAACCACGCCTTGCCAATGGGCTAAATTTGACAGTTGCAGTCAGTGGAGAATACAAGAAAAACACAATCTGTAAGTTAAAAACAAATCACATTAACAGAACCAAATTTAGTACTCAAAAGCACATGTAAGCATTTATTGTTTAGGATGAATTCAAGCCGAATAGTAAATGCACAGAACTGTGTTCTGTGCTTATTTTTACATGTACTACTACTACCCTGTATTTTATTTTATTAAACTTCGGAAAGATGTGCACTATTACTAGAAAATGTGTGTGTTTGTGTTTGTGTGTGTGTTGTGCCATTATCATACATTTAGTGTGGTCTTGCAGACAGTGCTAAAAGAGAAGATATTTCTATATAATAAAGAAATATTGTTAACTTGTAGAATGTTTAAAGCCTGTAAAGTCTAATTATCAGATGGTACAAAATAAAGATGTGGTTGTGAGTGTGTTTTATATTTCAAAAACATTTGAAATATAAACATAATAAATAAACAAATAACATTATTTCATTCTTACTTATGTGACAAATTTATAATGCATATATCACGCTTATGACACGTCAGGGTAATTATAACGTCTCACAGCATCTCGTTTGCAGCAGGTCATAACAGCAAAAGGGTGCTCTACTAAGTACTAAAGTTGCTTGCCATGAAGGGGTTGAATAATTTTGAGACTGGAAAAGTCATTATAAGTTGCATTTTCAGTTGAATTTGGGGAAACCACTTGAAGCATCTAGATAGATACATATATATATATAGACAGACAGATACAGTGGGTATAGAAAAGAATCACCCCCCTTTAAAATAATCACATTTTATTGCTTTTTAGCCTGACATGAAGACGGACACAGTTTTTGTTTTATCCAGCTGCATTTACTCAGTGCAACTTATAACAACCAAGTGAAAGATATAACACCAACATGTCAGAAAAAAACAAAAAAAAACAGAATCACTGAGTTGGAAAAAGGATCACCCCCTTTCTTTAATTTGCCTTAATTTTTTAATTACAGCCTTTAGTCTGTTGGGATATGTCTCTACTAACTTTGCACATCTAGACTTTGCAATATTTGCCCACTCTTCTTTGCAGAACTGCTCAAGTTCAGTTAAACTTGATGGTGACCGTTTGTGGACTGCAGTCTTCAAGTCATTCCACAGATTTTCAATGGGGTTTAAGTCTGGGCTCTGACTAGGCCATGCAAGGACATTCACCTTTTTCTCCTTCAACCACTGTGTGGTCAGTTTTGCTGTGTGCTTTGGGTCATTGTCATGTTGGAAGGTAAACCTTCTTCCCATTGACAACTTTCTGGCAGAGGGCAGCAGATTTTCCTCAAGAATTTGACGGTATTTTGCCCCATCCATTTTTTCTTCTATCCTGACAAGTGCTCCAGTCCCTGCTGCAGAGAAACACCCCCATAACAGGATATTACCACCTCCATGCTTTACTGTAGGAATGGTGTTATTTGGATGGTGAGCTGTATTGGATTTCCGCCGGACATCGTTTGGGGTTGATTCCAAATAATTCAATGTTAGTCTCATCTGACCTGAATGTTCAAGGTGCGTTTTGGCAAAGCTCAGTCATGACTGCATGTGGCCTTTCTTGAGGAGTGCCTTTTTTTCTTGCAACCCTCCCATACAAGCCACATTTGTGTAGAATTTGTGATATTGTTGTCACATGCACACAATGACCACTCTTTGTCACAAATTCCTGCAACTGCTTCAGAGTTGCTGTAGGCCTCTTGGTAGCCTCTCTGACCAGTTTCTTCTTCTGATCCAGGGAGGGTCTGTGTTGTACCAAATACCTTCCACTTCTTAATAATAGACTTCACTGTGCTTCTAGGCATTGATAAAGCCTTTGAAATTTTTTTGTATCCATCTCCTGACCTGTGCCTGTCCACAACTTTATCCCGGAGATCTTTTGACAGTGCCTTGCCACCCATAGTTGATTGTTTCAGTTGCACTACAAAATGCTCCAGGAAAGCTCTTTTCATGCTGAGCTAATCAAAATGACCACAGCTGATCACAGTTGAAAGTCAAATGGCTTTGTGTGCCATTGAGAAGGTGATTAGCTACACCTTATTGAGTTTACAAGTCATTTTTCCAACTCAGTGATTCTGTTTTTTTATTTAATTTTTTTTTCTGACATGTTGGTGTTATATCTTTCACTTGGATGTTATAAGTTGCACTGAGTAAATACAGCTGGATAAAACAAAAACTGTGTCCGTCTTCATTTCAGGCTGAAAAGCAACAAAATGTGATTATTTTAAAGGGGGTGATTCTTTTCTATACCCACTGTATATATATATACCACCTAAGTGTAAGGGGTGATCCAAAAGAAAATTCCAAAAAGTAATTTCACCTTATGCATTCTTCGAATTATAGAACTGTTTTAATATAAACGGTTATTTGCCATCCAAGGGTTCTATATAGAACCATTTTTCTATATAGAACCCCAAGGAACCTTTTTTAAAGAGTGTACAACCATTGTATTATAGGAGTGCATCGTGACTTAGACACACATGCACAGGACGCACATGCTGATTGGCATTGTTAAAAAATTTTTTGTGTAAGACTCGTTTAAAACCTGGAATCACATGGACTAGGCACTATTTTTCCTAGAATCATCCTATTTGACTTTTAGAGGAGGTTATTGGTGTTAATAGATTTAGGTAAAAATGTCCCTAAACCTCGCTCTACACATGCACAAAAGTTCACCTGACAAACTAGAGAAAATCCGGTCATCTCATTTCATTGTTTATTGTGGACCATTGTGGACATGGAGGCGTGGTTGAGTGTCAGCTGTTAGCCCGTGTTTACTTGTGTGTCTGTTTGTGCTTTTAGTGCCTCCTGTAACAAACGAGAGAGAGAGAGAGAGAGAGAGAGAGAGAGAGAGAGAGAGAGAGAGACGACCAGCACAGAGACGTGTGTGTGTGTGTGTGTGTGTGTGTGTGTGTGTGTGTGTGTGTGTGTGTGTGTGTGTGTGTGTGTGTGTGTGGGTGGGTGTGTGTGGGTGTGTGTGTGAGATTGAATGAGTCAGCTGAAAAGCGAAGGTAAAAATAGAGAGAATAAAAAGGCCTTTTGAGTTGTAATCAGCCTGCTTCCCGCCTCCTTATTCCCGACCCAACCCGGAAGTGTTGCAGCGCTATAATAATAACAACAAAATAATCAATCAATTTTATTTATTACATTTTTTTTTCCACACTATTCAAAATAACAAATGGCAGTCCTGGAATTAGCGCAGCAAAATGTTAAACTGCATAAAATATTTTTGCTTACAAAGAAATATTAAAATAACGAAAATCATAATTTCCCAAAAATCAAATTTGATTTTAAGGCAGAAATTCTAACAGTTACATTAGATTTTGGACCCACATGTTAGAATGGTCATATATCCTTCTAGTTTCAAAGATTTATGCAATCTGTGCGAAGTTGCATTGTTTTACTTTTTATTATTAAAATTAATATATTTTTCTATATGTATGCTTAGGTGAAGACTCAGCGTGGTACAGAGCTCCTTATTCAATCAGATAGTGAGAGCATCATTAATGAGTGGTTCAAAGCCTTAACTGAAGCCATAAATATGCATGTAAGAATACACACACACACACACACACACACACACACACACACACACACAGAGTTCCATATACAGTATACACGCTCACCTAAGTCATCAACAAAAATCACACATACCACATACAGTCTCCTCCAAAAGTATTGGGAAGTCAAGACCAGTTCTTTTGTTTTTGGTTTGAGATAAAAAGACGAGTATGAGACGATAGATCAGAATTTCAGCTTTAATTTCCTCATATTTACATCTAGATGTGTTAAACCACTTAGAACAAACATGGCACCTTTTGTGGCAAAAGTACTGGAATCTCTGACTTAAAGTATATAACACTTAATATTTGGTGGCATATCCCTTGCTTGCAGTAACTGCATCAAGCCGTTGACCCACTGACATTACCAAACTGTTGCATTCTTCCTTTGTGATGCTTTTCCAGGTTTGTACCACAGCTTCTTTCAGGTGTTTTTTGTATTGGGGGCTTTCTCCTCTTTAGGAGATGAAATGCATGCTCAATTGGGTTAAGGTCTGGTGATTGACTTGGCCAGCATAAAACCTTCAAACTTTCCTGGTTCATTGTCTTGCTGTATGATGAAGTTTCTCCCAATTAGATTGGATGCATTTCTCTGTGAATTGGCATACAAAATGTTTCTGTAGACTTCTGAATTAATTCTGCTGCTACCATCATGAGTTACATCAACAATAAAGCTTAACGAGCCCATACCAGAAGCAACCATGCAAGCCCAAGCCATGACACTACCTACACCATGCTTGACTGATGAGCTTGTATGTTTTGGATAATGAGCATATCCTTTCTTTCTCTGAAGTATGGCCTTTCCATCACTTTTGTCGAGTTTTTTGTTGTATCAAAAACTTTTTGGCACATCTCTGTATTTCTTTGTGAATTCCAATCTGGCCTTCTGATACTTATTGCTGATGAGTGGTTTGCGTCTTTTGGTATGGCCTTTTTATTTTTGCTCTCGAAGTCTTCTTCTGATCTATCGTCTCATATTCATCTTTGATCTCAAACCAAAATGTCTTTAGTGTATAGCAGAAACAAAAGAATTGGCCTTGCCATTCCAATACTTTCAGATGGGACTGTACATAGAGTAGCATAGACATAGTGTGTCCATGTGCTTCTTTCTTGTCTTCTGTGTGTGCATGCATTTTGAGGCCTGGGAGTCTGATGAACCTATTGAAGAAGACATGCCAGAATCTCAAGGACTAGAGAAACATGAGAAAGAGAACCAAGACCAACAGAAGAAGACCAAAACAAGGCTGAGGAAATTTCTCACACGTAGACCCTCTCTGCAGGCTGTTAAAGACAAGGGTTACATCAAAGGTAAAGATAGACATGCATAAATATATATGTATACATTGGGATTTGCACCTTCACCATCTTGTTGTGTGTGTAGATCTAGTGTTTGGCTGTAATCTGATCAGTCTCTGTCAAAGGGAGAACACTACTGTCCCTCACTTTGTCAAGATGTGTATCGACTACATAGAGAATCAAGGTAACGTAAGAAAATGTATTCAGCTGATATTAGTTCCTCAGGGTTAAGTAAGCAGTATAATGTTTGTCTTTTAAATCCAGAAGTCAAATTGTTTTCACTACAAGACACATCTACTTGTAATTACTCTAAGATTATCATGCTATAGTGTATTTTAGGCTGGAAGTTTGTCCTCAGTGCTGAGAGAAACATGCATGAAACATACATGAAATTGCCAGTCTGGAATCAAGTGGCATTACTGATTAAAGAAACCTTGAAAACAGTTAAACAAGTTGGCTAATATTCGAATATATGTGACTATGCTCAATTTCTATACTCAAACAAATAAAAAAAATTACAAACCTGTTTTACTTTTCTTTTAGGTCTGAGTTTGGATGGTCTCTATAGAGTAAGTGGGAATCTGGCAGTCATACAGAAGCTGAGATTTGCTGTTAATCATGGTAATATATATATATATCTATATATGTATATATATATATATGTATGTATTAGGGGAGGGAGAAAAAAAGTATGCATCACGATTCTTTCTCTAATGATTCTGAATCGATTCTCAAAAATTCAAAATCGATTCTGTGTTCAATTCAAATCGCGATTGAGCGCTGTAATGGTCTCTTATAAGGATTATGGTACTTATGGGGTAGAGATACAACTGCGCAGGTGGGAGCGCAGGTGAGAGAGCACAGAGAGAATGCAGAGAGATGGGGAGTGTGAGGAGATAGCTGCTCTCCACTTATATTTCTTTATGTTCCCTTTTATTTTGTGACTGAGTTGGTTGTTAAACGCTTCCCTGCTCATCTTCATGTACAGTGAGGGGGAAAAAAGTATTTGATCCCCTGCTGATTTTGTACGTTTGCCCACTGACAAAGAAATGATCAGTCTATGATTTTAATGGTAGGTGTATTTTAACAGTGAGAGACAGAATAACTACAACAAAATCCAGAAAAACGCATTTCAAAAAAAGTTATAAATTGATTTGCATTTTAATGAGTGAAATAAGTATTTGATCCCCTATCAATCAGCAAGATTTCTGGCTCCCAGATGTGTTTTTCCACAGGTAATGAGCTGAGATTAGGAGCTGAGATGAGTGTTGTGGTCAGATGAGACCAAAATTGAGCTCTTTGACATCAACTCAACTCGCCGTGTTTGGAGGAGGAGGAATGCTGCCTATGACCCCAAGAACACCATCCCCACCATCAAACATGGAGGGGAAACATTATGCTTTGGGGGTGTTTTTCTGCTAAGGGGACAGGACAACTGCACCGCATCAAAGGGACGATGGACGGGGCCATGTACCGTCAAATCTTGGGTGAGAACCTCCTTCCCTCAGCCAGGGCATTGAAAATGGGTCGTGGATGGGTATTCCAGCATGACAATGACCCAAAACACACAGCCAAGGCAACAAAGGAGTGGCTCAAGAAGAAGCACATTAAGGTCCTGGAGTGGCCTAGCCAGTCTCCAGACCTTAATCCCATAGAAAATCTGTGGAGGGAGCTGAAGGTTCGAGTTGCCAGACGTCAGCCTCGAGACCTTAATGACTTGGAGAGGATCTGCAAAGAGGAGTGGGACAAAATCCCTCCTGAGATGTGTGCAAACCTGGTGGCCAACTACAAGAAACGTCTGACCTCTGTGATTGCCAACAAGGGTTTTGCCACCAAGTACTAAGTCGAAGGGGTCAAATACTTATTTCACTCATTAAAATGCAAATCAATTTATAACTTTTTTGAAATGTGTTTTTCTCGATTTTTTGTTGTTATTCTGTCTCTCACTGTTAAAATACACCTACCATTAAAATTATAGACTGATCATTTCTTTGTCAGTGGGCAAACGTACAAAATCAGCAGGGGATCAAATACTTTTTTCCCCCACTGTATGTGGAGGAGGTAGCACTTTTTTTCAGACATTTCATTAAATACAGGATGAAATGCTAATTCCTGTTTGCCTCGTGTCTCCTTCAAGTGAGTTATGTCTATTTTTTCCTCTTTGAGACACCTATAATATTCAACTTCCATTACAGCGCATGCCAGAAACAGAAAAAAATAAACGTTGACAGACACATGTACGTATGCTGGCAAATTCTTCATCATCATTTTTAAGGGGCCATTCACGTCACACCTAAAAACGCGTGGAAAACCCGGCCCCTAAGATGGCAATACTGTCATACAGAGTTTCCAACTATAAACAAAAGTATAGAAGCTCCAATTTTGGTTAAAATGTAAAGTTGATGTATTTGCACAGCAGAAGAATTAATTAGGAAACAATGTATATCAAGAACCGTTTTGGAATCGGATCGTGACTACCAGAATTGAATTCGGATCGGATCGTGAAGTGCCTAAAGATTCCCACTTCTAATATGTGTGTGTAACAAACTTAAAAGTTGGGTAAGGAGGAGGCTGGAACCGGCTGAATGTAAGCATAAAGTTTAATAATAAACCACACACAAATGGAACACAAACCTCTTTCTGAAGTGCTCGGGAGCTTGCGCTCCCGTGGTGTCTGCTGTTGCTAAGCAACCATGAGCTGCGCTCTCCATGACGACGAGGATGTTTTAGCACAGGATGGATTTACAGCACTGCAAATCCCTTGCAGTAGCTCTGCTATTAGATTTATTCATGGAGAAGAGAAAAATAAACGCAGTGTTTGAGTGCACCCATCTTTCAAGCACGTAGAAAACACTGTTTAGACAAATCAGTGCCAGGTGTGCATCCTCACAGCCTGGCCACTCCTTCCTCCTCGTCACACTCTTCCGCCACCAGATTCAGGCCTCCGGCCTGACGTACACCCCCTCCCAAAAGAGAGGAGAGAGAGAAAAAACACTCCGGTCCCCAGACACGCTGTCATCTGGTTCTCAGCCAGCTGGGAAGCGATTCCCCAAGACCATGGGCGATGGCACTGGACTTCCGAGCGGGCAGCTGCGGCTCCTCCCCTTTTCCAGTGGATGGCAGCCACATCTCCACCTTCCTGATGGACGGCTATGGCTCCTCCCCTTTTCAGGCGGATGGCAGCCACATCTCCGCTTCCCCGGCAGACAGCAGCGGGTCCTCCATCCCCTGGCGGATGGCAACCGCTCCTCCCCTTTCAGGTGGACGGCAGTGGTTCCTCCGCAGACAGCAGCGACTCTTCCGTCCTCCCCAGCAACCGCTCCAGCACCAGCGCCTCCTCAGCATTACGATCCTCCCACAGCGGCGAGAGCACTTCCGACAGCGCATCCCTCCTCCTTCCTGGGTTTCAGCACTAGTGTAACAAACTTAAAAGTCGGGCAAGGAGGAGGCAGGAACAGGCTGAACATAAACAAAGTTTAATAATTAACCACACTCAAACATAAAACAAAACACACAAACAGAACCCAAAGTGCATGTGCGTCTCTCTCCCTCTCCCTGGTGCTTCCAGCCGCTCCTTTATCTCTCTCCCACTGATTAGACAAATCAGTGCCAGGTGTGCATCCTCACAGCCTGGCCACTCCATCCTCCTCGTCACAGTATGATGTACAGTACTGTGCAAAAGTTTTAGGCACATGCAAAGAAATGCTGTCAAGCAAAGATGCGTTCAAAATAATGAAATTAAATGTTTCTACATTTAAAAAAAAAACCATAAAGAGCATTAAACAGTAGTAAATGAAACAAAGCCAATAAAAATAAAAGACGATAAAAATAAAAATTGTAGTCTCTGGTACAATTAGTGCAATTTTATAAGGAAATTAACAGGTAAGTTTTTTTGAGCATCTTGCAGAACCAGCCACAGTTCTTCTGGAGACTTTGTCGCATTTGCTTTTTATTTTTGCAGCAAAACCCAGCAGCCTTCATTGTGATTTTTCTGTAACATTTAATTTTGTGCTAGAAAACTAATGTTTGAGAATCTAAAATGTTTTTGTACTGACTTGATAATGTAGAAGTCATAAAATAAATGAATCGATAACAAAGTTTGTACGAAAAAAATAGGGTGCCTAAAACTTTTGCACAGTACTTTACATACTGTAGGCTGTATATACAGGTGAAGTGAATAACACTGATTATCTCATTACAATGGTACCTGTCAAGAGGTGAGATATATTAGGCAGCAAGTGAACAGTCCGTTCTCGAAGTTGATGTGTTGGAAGCAGGAAAAATGGGCAATCATAAGGATCTGAGCAACTTTGGCAAGGACCAAATTGTGATGGCTAGATCAACATCTCCAAAACAGCAGGTCTTGTGGGGTGTTCCAGGTATGCAGTGGTTAGTACCTATAATAAGTGGTCCAAAGATGGACAACCAGTGAAACAGCAACAGGATCATGGGCGCCCAAGGCGCACTGACGCGCGTGGGGAGCGAAGGCTACCCTACCCTATCTGGTCCGATCCCATGGAAGAGCTACTGTAGCACAATTTGCTGAAAAAGTTAATGCTAGCTATGATAGAAAGGTGTCAGAACTCAGCTTCAACATTGCAGCTTGCTGTGTAGCCACAGACCAGTCAGAGTTCCCATGCTGTCCACTGCTGAAAGTGCCTACATGAGCAGTGGAAGAAGGTGGCCTGGTCTGATGAATCACGTTTTCTTTTACATCATTTGGACAGCCAGTAGAGATGGACGATATGGACTTAAAACTATATCACAATATTTTCTGGTATTTATTGCGATAATGATATCAGTGACGATATAAATATCTTGGGATGGTTACTTTAAAAATGTAATCCTTTACAGTTTATAAATTACTTCATAAAAAATGTAATCAGTAACGTAATCCAGGTATCACAATATGAAAGTAATGTAATCTGATTACTTTTGGATTACTTCAAGGTCACATATGTAAATAAAGTCAAGAGAAAAGCAATATGATCTAAAATACTTTTATTTAGATCTTATTTTAGAGCTTAAAAATATGTTCAATGTTTGGATTTGTTTTAATAAAATAAATAAATTTGTTGCTCATGTGAGTCACAACTGGTAAGAGAGAACCAGAACTATAATCATGCAGCTGTCTATATTGTGTTCTGTCAAAAGCAGGGCTCCAGACAAACAAATCTATTAAGGAGCCATTGGCTCCTATAAGAAAAAAAAAAATAGGTGCCAAATGATTTTTTTAAGTGCCACATAAGAATGAACTTCCATTTGAAAATTTTAAAACACTTACTTTCAGTCATCCTGTCATGTGTGTGTACGTCTGGACTCGTTTTACAGCATCAGCATTTTCATCCAAGTTCATTTAAAGTGGGAACTGAATGTCTTTTCCAACTTGAGAACTGTATACAGTCACAAAGAATTGTTTTTTACACAGAATCTGATCCAGTGTCACTGACCATCATTATGTCAGCATCACTTGGCCACTGAGTGGAGTTTGGGCTCCTCTGTGTTGCAGAAAGCCAGCGATTGACACATGGTTCAGGATCAAACTGTTCAAGTGATGGGCCTCTGTGCTGATTCTGATCAAGTCTTCCAAGGTTGAATTGCGTACTTTTGATTTTATCCTGTCTTGAGCTGAAAAGCCACGATCGCACTGAGCAGCCAAAATTGGTGGACAAGCAATATCTCAACTAGATGCATTCTGCTGAAAGCACATGCTGTGTCGTTGTCATACATCTCGCACACATCCAGTCAATTTTTCTTTATTAGTAATATCTGAGAGGTAAATTTGGTGAAAGGCAGCTCTTCACATGCAATCATATAGGCGGTGTTGAATTTTATTTTTAGCTCTTTCCATTTGGTCTCATCATGTAGTTCACATGCACGAGACACTGCTTGTGCTAACAGTGTTTTTGTGGAGCTCTCTGTGATTACATAGTGACAAGCTTTTTTATGCTTTTGACTATCGCCCTGTTTTCTCACGGTCTCTTTCTTGAAATGGTTCGTTCTGGTAATGAAATCTGTTTTCCCCGCTATTTCTCTGCCCGCTTTGGAACAAAACTTACAAAACATTTTCTGTGTTCGATGATCATACCTGAGCCATTCAAACTCTTGAATCAAAGAAGTCTTTGAAGAAAATGCCTTTCTGCACTTTTACTTGGGCGTTCATTGATTGACACGGAAAGATGATCCTCTGTGTCTCCGTCGTTTTCCATCTCTCTCATGCTGACACAACTGGAGCCTGCTTTTTTATTAGCAGGTGTGCCATCAGCATTGGTGCTCGACAGAGATGAGGATTGTTTGAAAAAGTCTGATATTTTTTGTTTAGACATGTCTTTCTGAGGCGGAAAGCTGATTCCCGCTTTCCCTGAGCGGATTTTGGAGCTCTGGATGAATTTGAACTTCACGCGCAGGACCTCATTTATTATGTCAACACAACAAATTATATGAGAGGCTCCTCCTCACAGAACGCAATTAAAAAGACAGTACATGCAATTTTTAAATCATAACGTGTTATATTGTCGCCAGTGGCGATCTCAGCAAAAATATCATTTGCAAATTAATATTTTTGGTTGCAAATCTGACTTTTTTAGGCGCAGTCTGGAGCCCTGCAAAAGTAATCCTGATAGTATTCCCATTTTTTACAAAAAGTACCTGTAATCTGATTACTTTGTTTTTTGACGCAACTGTAGCAGATTACACTTTCCAGTTTTTTATATCCTGATTATGTAACGCCATTACATGTATTCCGTTACTCCAAAAGCCTGAAAATATAGTATCATTCACCACTGGTTTTGGCTACAAGTGATAGCTGCATGCAGTCTTGAGAGCCTCAGAAACACAAACATTGATCTAAAATATAACAATTACATAAAAGAATAAAAAAACAGTAAAAATCCAAACACCAGGGTCCTCGTTTAGTGATAAACTCCTCCTCAGCTTCACGTTCGCTTTCCACCATATTTGTTTTTGCTCTGCACGTGAGCTGCAAATGGGCCGCAGACTGTTGCACATAGAAATACATCATCAACTAGGCTTTATCCTTATTATCGCGGAAAGACTTATTGTGGGGAGAATTTCTACTGGCATATCGTGAACGATAAAATATCGCCCATCCCTAACAGCCAGGTACGTGTGGCTTACCTGTGAGTCCCCATGTGTGTGTCCCCATGAGGGAAAGAGATGGCCCCAGGATGCACTATGGGAAGAAGGCAAGCCGGCAGATGCAGTGTAATGCACTGGGCAATGTTCTGCTGGAAAACCATGGGTCCTGGCATTCATGTAGATGTTACATTGATAAGTACAGAGGTGCTTGAAAGTTTGTGAACCCTTTAGAATTTTCTACATTTCTGCATAAATATGACCTAAAACATCATCAGATTTTCACACAAGTCTTAAAAGTAGATAAAGAGGACCCAATTAAACAAATAAGACAAAAGTATTATACTTGGTAATTTACTTACTAAGGAAAATGCTCCAATATTACATGTCTGTTAGTGGCAAAAGTATGTGAACCTTTGCTTTCAGTATCTGGTGTGACCCCCTTGTGCAGCAATAACTGCAACTAAATGTTTCCGGTAACTGTTGATCAGTCCTGCAGATCGGCTTGAAGGAATTTTAGCCCATCCCTCAGTACAGAACAGCTTCAAATCTGGAATGTTGGTGGGTTTCCTCACATGAACTGCTTGCTTCAGGTTCTTCCACAACATTTCTCTTGGATTAAGGTCAGGATATTGACTTGACCATTCCAAAACAGTAACTTTATTCTTCTTTTACCATTCTTTGGTAGAACGACTTGTGTACATAGGGTCGTTGAGTTGCTGCATGACCCACTTTCTCTTGAGATTCAATTCATGAACAGATGTCCTGCCAGTTTCCTTTAGAATTCGCTAGTATACTTCATTCAAAGAATTCATTGTTCCATCAGTGATGGCAAGCGTCCCTGGCCCAGATGCAGAGGCCCAAACGATGATACTACCACCACCATGTTTCACAGATGGGATAAGGTTCTTATGCTGAAATGCAGTGTTTTAATTTCTCCAAACATAGCTTCTCATTTAAACCAAAAATTTTATTCTTGTCTCATCCATTCACAAAACATTTTTCCAATAGCCTTCTGGCTTGTCCATGTGATCTTTAGCAAACTGCAGAAGGGCAGCATTGTTCTTTTTGAGAGCAGTGACTTTTTGCCTCATTGTTTAATTGGGTTCTCTTTGTCTACTTTTAGGGCTTGTGTGAAAATCTGATTATGTTTTAGGTCATATTTATGCAGATATATAAAAGATTCTAAAGGGTTCAAAAACTTTCAAGCACCTCTGTACCACCTGCCTAAACGTTGTTGCAGACCAAGTACACCCCTTCATGGCAATGGTATTCCCTAATGTCAGTGGCCTCTTTCAGGAGGATAATGCCCCCTACTACATTGCAAAATTTGTTCAAGAATGGCTTGAGGAACATGACAAAGAGCTCAAGGTGTTGACTTAGCCTCCAGATTCCCCAGATCTCAATCCGATCAAGCATCTGTGGGATGTGCTGGACAAACAAGTCCGATCCATGGAGGCCCCACCTTGCAACTTACAAGACTTAAAGGATCTGCTGCTAATGTCTTGGTGCCAGATACCAGAGCACACCTTCAGAGGTCTTGTGGAGTTCATGGCTTGATGGGTCAGAGCTGTTTTGGCGACACGGGGGGACCTACATAATATTAGGCAGGTGGTTTTAACATTACACACACACACACATTATATATATATATATATATATATATATATATATACACACACATACAGTATCTCACAAAAGTGTACTTTACACACTTTGGGCCCAATTTGGACATTTTCACTTAGGGGTGTACTCACTTTTGTTGCCAGTGGTTTAGACATTAATGGCTGTGTGTTGAGTTATTTTGAGGGGACAGCAAATTTACACTGTTATACAAGCTGTACACTCACTACTTTACATTGTAGCAAAGTGTCATTTCTTCAGTGTTGTCCCATGAAAAGATATAATAAAATATTTACAAAAATGTGAGGGGTGTACTCACTTTTGTGAGATACTGTATATATTCCTGTTTGTGCACAGCTTCCCTGTCAAACAAATATATTTATTGAATCAAAATATCAGGTCAGGAGATGACACTTTGTCGAGTTCCGATGCTCGCCCTCCCTCCCAGACATGAAACTTAGTCAGTACATAGTACTCCTTCCTGCTACTCAGACAGGAGAGATGAGCCTGATTGGCCTAATGGTGGTGCTATAGTGAAGCATTTTATAATTTGGCTCATATCTTGTAAGTATTCTGTAAAATTATTTTTGCTCCTTATTCTTTGGGTTCTCCCAAACAAAAAGCAGTGTGCACTACTCAGTAGAGTATGAACCTCAATAAGTATTAAAAACATGTTGACATTTGTAAACAATATGGCTAGCACATATAAATTAATTCTAATGAGGTGGAGCCTAATTTACTCAAACAGTTGTAATTCATGATTGCTTAAATGAATTTGCACAAAACTCGAAAGGTATACAGGACAAAATTCTGAGCTTCTGTGTTTGTTCATGTTTGTGCATAATTAAAATTGTAAAATATGCAAAAACCTACTTTTGCAAACTAGTCCTAGGATTTTTGGCCTATCTTCATAATTGTGGTGTCAGACTACTCTACTACACCAGTGTGACTCTCAATAATTCAAATATCAAAATATTAAAAACATTATAAGAAAGTGTAGCTGGTTTACTCAAACATCTGTGATTCATGATTGATTATATGGATTTGGACCAAATTTGAAAGACATGTTCTGAGGTAATGAGGATGTCTGCAAAGGTTGGGGTGTGGTCACTGAAAGGGTGCAGAGTTACATCTGTTTCACACATACTCCGTTTGCAGTGCGTATGCGGTGCGTATTTTCTTCCGTGCCCATATTAACAGGTTAGAGCATTCACACTGTTCACGGATGTGGCACGACCAGTGCATTGCAGGAGCAATCGTTTCCGCACGGAGTTTACTTTTGCTGTGCTGCACGTGTTGAATTAAAGTGAAAGCGCATCGTTCGTGGTCAAAATGAACACGGATTGACACGAAAAGGTAGTAATTTCACCATAAATGCACATAATTAAAGTATATACTGTTTTCAATGTCATCTTATTGCTTTAAGCCCGGGGTAAAGCAAAGAAAACCAAAACACTTACCAGGAGTTGATAAAAAAAATTAATAAAAAAATAACTAATGCGGTCAAAATTATATCTAAAGTATATTTTGTTTTAATGTGAAATACAGCATGTGTGTGGGTGAGGGTGGGAGACACTCGCATCTCAGCAGAAAGCGGCAATCACGTGACAGGCTGGTGGTCAGAGAAAGTTGTGTATGACCCGCAGGATTTCTTGTATAAAGCTTTAAATGCAAAAGAAAAGACATAGGAGGCAGTTTCTTCGGCTGTTTTTGTGGATGATAAGTTTTCATTTAAAATGTTTGTGTTACTACCTTTTCATGTAAGAGATGTACCATGTTTAAATGTTTGCCACATGCTTGAGCAACGTAATATATAAATCTATATAGAAGTAACGAATGGAATATTATGTTGTTTATATTTATTGTGTTTAAGCAGGAATACGTCTATGAAAGATTGAATTACTGTATTGTGTTGCTCTAAACTTCATTCAGTGTCCTGTCACCCTCCACCTGTCATATCCTTTCCTGAATGTGTTCCGCCGCGGATCAGCTGCGCACTGCAAATGTGTATTATGTGAAAGCACATGAGTGCGTGCTGCTTCCACACTGCATACGTACTGCAAACGGAGTATGTACGAACCAGGCCTTAGGTTTGAATAGTTTTTTCCTCAGGAACCAAAGTCTGTTTGAGCTGAAATTTGGTGTGCTGCATCATTCTGCTAATCTGTAACTGGAATTTCAATCATTAATTAATTACATCCAAAACTTGGCCATCTTCAGCCAATCAGATCTCAGCAAGCATTTCACACAACTGGCATTGAATATCATCACAAAATGACAAACTTTCACAAAGCAGATTGCTGCTTGCAGCTATAGTACATATACATATTTTTATGTATTTTATATTTGTACTTCAGTCATCTGGTATAGGTCACCTTTGCACTTTCTACCTCTCTCTCTCTTAGATGAAAAGATAAATTTGGCAGATAGTAAATGGGAGGATATTCATGTGGCTACCGGAGCACTGAAGATGTTTTTCCGAGAGCTTCCAGAACCACTCTTCACCTATGCCTACTTCAATGACTTTTTCAATGCCATTAGTAAGTAGAAAGAAACCAACTCTGTGTGCCTGATTGTGCAAGTGTGTATGTTAATGTGTTTTTATTAATGAATGAGAACTAAGAAAAAAATTAACAAAAGATAAATTGAATGTACAGTAATCAGCAAGTTTTAAGGAAGAGACAAGACTTGTATTGTCAAGTCCTACTGACTTGATAATATAAATACAGATTCTATCTGCATATTTGTGTGTGTGTGTGTGTGTGTGTGTGTGTGTGTGTGTGTGTAGAAATCACAGACTATAAACAAAAAATCCAGGCCATCAAAGATCTAGTGAAGCAACTGCCTCAACCCAACCAAGATACAATGCAGGAACTTTTTAAACACCTGAGAAAGTGGGTAAATATATACGTTTAATGTGTGTTAAATGCAGGAAAACACAAAAAATATATACATACCTATACACTATATAGGTAATTTAAGAATTACTGTGTCTATATAACATGTATGTATGTGTTTGTAGAGTAATAGAGCATGGCGAGGAGAATAGGATGACCACGCAGAGTATTGCAATCGTCTTTGGCCCAACTCTGTTACGTCCTGAGATTGAGAACATACACATGGCGGTGCATATGGTTTACCAAAACCAAATTGTTGAGCTTATTCTACAGGAGTATGAGGCCATATTCGATATGCCATGATGCATCTTCCACCATCTGAAGAGTATCTTCTAAAAGGATAGCCATTCACTGAAAATAGTGAAATACTGAAATTGTATTAACATGCATAAACATGTAAGATCCATTTGTAAAGTAAGCCCAACCAATTTTTTAATTATTCTTTTTTCTTTAATTGGAAAAAAAAAATGCTTTCATGGAGTGTTTTTATTTATTAGTAATTTCTTTCTGAATAGTAGCTCTCATCGGACTATACGGCCAGGTCCATAAATATCTGGATAGTGACACAATTTTTGTAATTTTGCCTCTGCACACCATTACAATGGATTTGAAATTAAGCAATCTTTCAGATTTAAAGACTTTCAGCTTTAATTCAAGGGGTTTAATATTGCATTAACTGTTTTGGAATTACAGCCATTTTTGCAGAATCCCTCCATTTTCACGGGTTCAAAAGTGGACAAACTAACAATCATAAATATTAGGATCATTTTTAATACTTGGATGCAAATTCTTTGCAGTCAATGACTGCCTTTACTGCAGCTGCCTTCAGTTGCTGCTTGTTTGTGGGTCTTTCTGTCTTCAGTAAGTGAAAAGCATGCTCAATTGGGTTGAGGTCATCGGACATTTATGAACATTTAATTTCTTTGCCTTAAGAAGCTCTCAGGTAGCTTTTGCATGTTTTGGGTCATTATCGATCTGTACCTATCAGTTTTGCAGCATTTGACTGAATCTGAGCAGAAAGTATAGCTCTATACACTTCAGAATTTATCCTGCTACTTCCATCAGCAGTCACATCAATAAACACCAGTGATCCCATTCCATAACACTGCCTCCACATGTTTGACAGATGATGTGGTATACTTTGGATCATGAGCCCTTCCTTTCTTTCTCCATACTCTTCTCTTCCAATCATTCTGGTACAAGTTAATCTTGTGTCAGAACTGGTCAGGCTTTTAATTTTTTTTAAATTTATTTATTTATTTTTATTTATTTTTTTAGAGGATTTTTAGCAAAGTCTAATCTGGCCTCTCTGTTCTTGAGTGTTACCGGTGGTTTGCATTTTGAGGTTAACCATCTGTATTTACATTTATGAAGGTGTCTCTTGATTGTAGACTTTGACAATGATACGCCCACCTCCTCCAGAGTGTTCTTGATTTGGTTAGATGTTGTGAAGGGGTTTTTAGGGGTCCTGCTTTTCAACAAGGAGAGAATTCTGCATTCATCCACTTTAGTTGTCTTCCATGGTCTTCCAGGCCTTTTGGTGTTGCTGACCTCACAAGTGCACTCCTTCTTTTTAAGAACGTACCAAATTGTTGATTTGGCCACGCCTAAAGTTTCTGCTATCTCTCTGATAGGTTGTTTTTGTTTTTTTCAGCCTAATGATGGCCTCTTTCACTTGCTTCGACACCTCTTTGGATTTCATAATGATAGTTTCCATGAACAGCTACCAGGTGCAAATTCAACACTTGGAATCAACTCCAGACCTTTTATCTCCTTAATTTGTCATGAAATAATGAGGAAACAGGACACACCTGGCCATGAAACTGCTTATCAGTCCAATTACTTTTAAGCCTGTGAAAATAGAGGGACTCAAAAAAAAAAAAAAGACTGTAATTACTAAACAGTTAATGCAATATATTTGTTTGAATTAAAGCTGAAAGTCTACACTTCAATCACATATTGAATGCTTCATTTCAAATCCATTGTACATTTCATTTCTGTCCAAATACTTATTGACCTGATTGTTTTTCATACACTTGGATCATCCACATAATCATGGATCATCCTGTAACTTGACCAACAAGGTTTTGCTCGGCACCTTGGTTTGATGGCCAGTGTTTTTGTGGGTTAAACTCTGAATCTTGGAGTGCTTGGAGCTGAAATGGGGCAATGATTTCTACTACTGGTCTGTGATTTGATTTTTTTTGCTGTGTTATAGGCTTCCTTATAGAACAGGAAGCCCAATGCAGAGGTGCCAACAATGCTAACAAGAAAGTGCAAAACCAGATTTTTACCACAAAAACTCAAGTGTTTGGGTGGCTTCTTGCCAACATCCTAAATGATAGAACATGTATTGGTTGAACTGATATACAGCCACATTTGTTTCCATCTCAAGTGGTCCAATACAGGTTACTTGACCATTTTTAATTTTCCTGATTTTTTGTGAGTGATTACTTCTATTTATTGGCATTGCAAAACCACCAGTTTTATTTTATTTTATGTGGTTTGATTTAACTACGACGGCCATCTTTGTGTAATGGCACACAACAAATTTTAGTTATACAGCTATTTACGGAAACCTCAATCTTGACTCAGGGTGGTCCTAGCTCCTTGGAACAAAAACTAATCTCTATATTTAATATTTATGTTTGTCCCATGCCTTTCTGTCTTACACTGGGATGTACCTGATCTGGTGTGAAATGTCTACTACAGAAGTTTGTGGATGAGTGGAAATGTTGGAATGGGTGCAAGGTTTGCTTACTATTGTCTGCTGAGATCACTTTAAACTGAGAAGTCAGGGAAGCTTAAATCTGTTAAATTTCAAAGATGCTGTGCAGAGAGAGATACAGTGCTCATGATATTTCTTCAGTTGTCTTTGAAAATATTCACTCTTAAATACCTTAAGGCGGACACTTATTTTGATCAGGGAATAAAGGAAAAAACTGCACTGATGAATGTAAACAATGCAACAGGAAACTCGATGAGCGCACAGTTTAAAAATGAAAATGCGTCATAGTCCTGAGTGCAAGTAGACCATTAGGGCATATAGTTTGTTCATATCAACTTTAAAAATGTAGGTAATTTTAATAACAGTTAGAGACAGATAGATACTCCAATGGGTCAAATGTCCACATAAACCAAGTTAACTGTCTCTTTAAACAGTCTGGAAGATTCTAGAAGACAGTATAATGACTTTTAGAAGCTTCTGATTAGCCAATGGTCATAATTAGGCATGAATTGGGAGTGCACCTGTGGCTGTATTCAAGGGCCTACCTTTAGAAGCCTTATTGCCCTTCATACCATGGGAAAATCCAAGCAACTCAGCCAAGACCTCAAAAAAAATTATGGACCTCCACAAGTCTGGTTCTTCCTGGCAGCACCATGAGCATTTGTACAAACAATTGTATACAAATATAAAAATCTTGGGACTAAACAGACACTGTATCTTTGAGGCAAGAGGCACAAATTAACACACAGTGTTGAACAAACTTTGAGCTGAAAGATTCAACTGAATCCCAAAATAATAAATTCACAAGGAACTTGTGGAGTTGGAGGCATCAGTTTCCAAATATGTACAGTACCTACACCATTAAGAGAGTCCAACATCAACATGGCCTGAAATGCTGTTGGACATTGAAGAAGCCCCTACTCCAAGGCCAGTATAAAAAAAAACCCCACACACACAAGTTTGCAAGTGATTAACAAGAAAAGGACCCAGCCTTTTGTAGGACAGAAATGTACCTGTTTAGCCATAATGATCAGTGCTACCCGACTTTAAACATTTTATTATACAAAAAGTATATTTTTGTACTTTTGTTTTAATACAAAAGAATGAGGGAACTGAACACAAGAACATGGTTTTTAAAACTAACACTGGATAAATCTCTTTCTCTCTCACACACACATACAATAAGGCCAAATGTTTGTGGACACCTGCCCATCACAACCATAGAACTTTTTGAACATCCCCTTCTAGATTTAGTCCCCTTTTTACTATCAACAACACTCTTCTGGGAAGACTTTCAGCTAGATTTTGGAATGTGGCTGTGGGGATTTGCCCATTCACTCAAAGAGCATTAATGAGGTCAGGCATTGATGTCATGAAAAGAGGCCTGGGGTTCAGTCGGCATTCCAGTTGATCCCAAAGGTGTTCAGTGGAGTTCAGGTCAGGACTCACAAGTTCTTCCACTCCCACCTTCGCAAATCATATCGTCATAGACCTCACTTTGTGCACAGGGGCACTGTCATGCTGGAACATATTTGGGCTAGACCTCTTAGTTCCAGTGAAAGGCACCTGTAATGCTACAACACACAAAGTCTTCCTTCCAACTTTGTTGTAACAGTTTGGTAAGACCCACATATGTCAGGTGTCCTCAAGCTTTTGGCCATATGTGTATGGAGGAAAATGGGGTGAGGCTTTTAAACTGAACACTATCCCAACTGTGAAGAATGGAGGTGGTAGCATCATGCTGTGGGGGTGTTTTGCTAGAAAAGTGACTGGTGCACTTCAGAAAATAGATGGCATCATGAGGAAGAATTATCTAGAAATACTGGAGCTAAACCTCAACACAAAAGGTTCAAACCTGGTCACAACTGGGTCTTCTGGCAGGACAATGATCCTAAAATGATACCACCAAAGTTATAACACAATGGTTTAAAGGAAACAAAGTGAAAATATTAGAGTGGCCATCACAAAGCCCTGTCCTGAATCCCATAGAAAATTTGTGGACTGAGCTGAAAAAGCATATCTGAGCAAGGGGGCTCACAAACCTGACTGAGTTACACCAGTTGTGTCTTGAGGAATGGGCAAAAATTCCAGCAAATTATTTTGTAAAATTATTAAATTTAATAAAATTAAATTATTAAAAGCTTGTGGAAGGCTACACCAAACATTTGATTCAAGATCAAGCAATTAAAAGGCAATACCACCAAATACTAACAAAGCTTATGCCAACTTTTGACGCATTGATGATCTGATATAGTAACTATACACTGAAGTACAGTTCCCTCTAAAAGTATTGGAATGGCAAGGCCAATTCTATTTTTTTCACTATACATTGAAGGCATTTGGGTTTGAGATCAAAAGATAAATATGAGATGACAGATCAGAATGTCAGTTTTCATTTCCTGATATTTACATCTGAAAGTGTTTAACAACTTAGAGCATGACCTTTTGTTTGAACCCACCCATTTTGTCAAGTGATCAGAAATATTGGAACTTGTGATTGATAAGTGTTTCTTGTTACCCAGGTATGTCCTGTTAAATTTATTATTTAAAGAATTAATGGCTCTGAATGTCTACTCTTGGTTTGTGCCCTAGGTTTCGCCTGTGAAGACTGTATCTGTTGTTAAAAAGGATAAACCAGCATGACGACCAGAGAGCTATCTATGGGAGAAAAGCATTTTGAAGCTGAGAAAAAGAGGGAAAATCTATCAGAGCTATTGCAAAATCACTGGGCATAGCCAATACAACAATTTGGAATGTCCTGAAAAGAAAAAAAACACTGATGCAGTTATTGCAAGCAAGGGATATCCAACCAAATATTAAGTGTTATTTACTTCAATTTAAGACTCTGTTCCATTACTTTTGCCCCCCTAAAAATGAGGTGGTCTGCCACAAAAGGTGACATGTTCTAAATTGTTTAACACATCTAGATGTAAATATCAGGAAATGAAATCTGAAATTCTTATCTATCATATTCATCTTTTGATCTCAAACCCAAATGTATTTAGTGTATAGCAAAAACAAAATAATTGGCCTTGCCGTTCCAATACTTTCAGAGGTTACTGGAAATGTCTCCGCTATCATTTTGAAATCGCCTCTTATGGAAATAAAGTAGATACCATAATTGACTCACAGGAAATGTGTGGTAACATGACGTGTGTGCAGTTGTGAAAAACTGAGATATTGTTAGCCTAAGTGTATATAAACTTTTATCCTCAACTGTATTAACTTTTTTTTTTGTTTGTTTTTTTTTAACTGGTTACTTTATAGAAGGTAAAATTCAGCATAATCTTACCAGACACATACATGCAGTCTATAAAAATTACTGACATGACAGATTCAGACAGAGCCAAAATCCAAGAGATGTAAATGTATGTAAATGTAAAACTAGTCAAATCCGAATAGGACTTTAGTACAAACTATACTACTGCACATATGTGTGGAGAAAAAACATTAAAGTGGAAAATCTTATTAAAAACTAAAAACATCACGGTCATTGATATTTTTAATACTGAAGGTAAAAATACACAATATACATGTGCATTGATGTAAACACAAATATTTAAAAACAATACATCAACAATGAATAATACTGTAATGTGTAATGGTTAAAACAATTTAAAAAAACAATACAATTAAACTCACATTCACTTACTTCTGTTTCTTACATCAAGTGCACTCCTTCACTAGAATGTGTTCACTACTTCATTGTCACTTTGTCATTTCATTTTCCTATACCTTGGCTGCTTATTGTCTCTATAGCAGTAGTGTGGGGGCCAGTGCCTTTGTTCCAATTCTGACCAATTCAGTTATGCCCCATTGTACAGTAATTACCCTCAGGTAAATTACTAAGCATATAATAACTATGAATGATTAAGTCAGGTATTGCTTCATTAGTGGGGGAAAATACTTTAGATTCATAATGACCCTTTGATGATAAGATTCCAAACCACTGGCATCCAAACCATTTCGAATAGAAATGTTATACTGCCAAAGTAAGCAGCTGTAAGTATTCACAAGGCCAGCATCAGAAAAAATGTAAACCCAAACTATAAACACATAGTAAGAATCGAAAACTGCCTTCATGATTTACTTCTCCATCATAATAAATGCGAAATGTCTATTTTTCTTTTTCTGAAATGTCACTAAAACCGGCTCAACATTAAATAAGTCAAAATGAAACTTAATTTGGTTTCTAGAATATACATCTAGTCTTCATAATTGGCTTTAAAATGGTTATATTTGTTTATGGATTAGCAAATTAATTAGAATGAATGGCACATACAGCATGGCGGTCTTGCATAAGGCTGGTGAGGGGTTCCCTAGAACCTTTCATAGTTCATCTATCACAAATTTACACATTAAGAATTCAATAATGCTTAAGGGGAAACAATGTGTTCTCATAACTGCATACAATAAACTGGCTGATCTCCAAATCTAATAGTTCACGTTACTTAAATACTTACATTATAAATGGCTTCAAAATGTATGGTTAACAAACTAGTACAAATAGTAAATTAACAAATTTTACTATTTTTAATTTCTCTAAGTACATGTTCTGAAGAGGATGATATAAATTTAAATGACTATATAAGCTGTATTTCTATAGGTACTCTATCAGAGACCTCTCTGAACCTCTACTGCACCGTTAAGTGAACGTATTCTGTGAAGGAGGAGAGCTAACACTGGTTTGGAGTTTGTGACACACAATTCCCCCTGACTGAAGTGTTTTTAAGCGGTGTCATGTTCCTACATACTATACCACAGAAAAGTGCACTTTATAGTATGTATCATCTATAAGGAATCATAGACATAGCAAGGATGACCACTTAAAGAACTTTTTTTCATTGTCATTATTACTATTTAAACATCGTCAAATTATTTTTGCAGATATTAGCATTTAGGAGTGTTTAAATTAGAATTGAATACAGATTCCAACCAAACATAATTTATACCATAAAAATTATAATTTAGATGTTTAATGGATTACATACAGTTACAATCAAAATTATTCAACCCCCATTGCAAATCAGGTTTATTGTCAAAATTTACAGACTTTCAGCTGAACAAATCAAACAAAAGCAACTGAAATAGTTCAATTCAACGAACGCTTCAAGTGGTTTCCCCAAATTCAACTGAAAATGCAACTTATAATGACTTCTCCAGTCTCAAAATTATTCAATCCCCTGAATAGAATCCCTCACAACAGCACAAATATGCAAAACAGGACGGGGCAGAAAAAGAAAGCTATCAGTGGAGCGGTGAAAAAAAACTGGAACATTTTGGCACGATGGATCAGCGAAAAGAACATTCTGTCCACAGTCAAGCATGGTGGTGGGTCGGTGATGCTCTGGGGCTGCTTTGCATCCTCTGGCACTGGAAACCTGCAGCATGTTGAAGGCAAAATGGATTCATTGAATTATCAGGAAATCCAGGAGAAAACGTCATGCTGTCTGTGAGGAAGCTGAAGCTTGGGCGTCATTGGACCTTCCATCAGGACAATGATCCCAAGCATACCTCAAATTCCACCAAGGCTTGGTTGCAGAAGAAGTCCTGGAAGATTCTACAGGGCCACCATAGAAAATCTCTGGTGGGATTTGAAGAAGGTGGCTGCAGCACGCAAACCCAAGAATATTACTGAACTGGAGGCCATTGCTCATGAGGAATGGGCTAAGATTCATCAGGAACGCTGCCAGAAGCTGGTGTCTGGCTATGCATCTCATTTGCAGGAGGTCATAACAGCAAAAGGATGCTCTATTAAGTACTAAATATGCTTGCCATGAAGGGGTTGAATAATTTTGAGACTGGAGAAGTCATTATAAGTTGCATTTTCAGTTGAATTTGGGGAAACCACTTGGAGCATTCGTTGTGTTGAACTATTTCATTTGCTTTTGTTTGATTTGTTCATTGCAAACAGCTGAAAGTCTGTAAATTTTGACAATAAACCTGATTTGCAATGGGGGTTGAATAATTTTGATTGCAACTGTATATCAATTACTTTTTATCGTTATAGATGTTCCCATGGTATGTAAGTGCAAACTTATTTCCTTTGTACAGACACAAAAACAAAATTTCTATGAAAACACTGGCTGGCCTAGTTAGAATAAAAATACTGAATGGTATTTACTTGAGGCATTATGTATCCATAAATAAAATCATAAATGTACCTACAATGCATCTTAGTTTTTATCTCAAAGTAGTACTAAAATATTGATAAAATACTGATTTAGTAAACTTCACTGGCAATAAAAATGTCTAGAAATGTCACCTGACTGCAGATGCAACAATTCAAAGTAAGTCATCAGTAACAATAACAAAAAACTGGAGGTTAAGGTTCAGTAAAACCTCAGTTGAATCCAGCTAATGAAATTGGAACATTTTCTGATTAGTTATATAGCTAGTTTACAGACTGCTGTAATTTGTGGATCAGGCACACCAGTGATTCATACACAGTAAATTAATAACACAAAATAATCCTTCCAAAGTAACCCACTGTCTTCAAGAGTCAACCAAGGGCTCGCCAAGCCTTAATCTTTCACAGAGCAATATGGAGTTACTAGAGAGAAACATCATTACTTGTTTTCTACAGTGTCATTTAACACATCATTCTCCACTGGTTTCCCTATTTCCTCCTCTGTTTTGCTGTCCATCATGTCTTGCATGCCCAAAGTCTTCACCACTTCCTTTTCCAGTGTATCCAACTCCACTGGGTCCTCTTCTGTCACCTGTATTTTCCCTCCCCTCCCCACTTCCTCCTCCTCTTCATCATATTCCTCACCAACCCGGACCACTCTTATGTCACTCATGTCAAAGCCAGAAAAATCTTCCTCACCATCTTTTTCTTCTTCTGGTTCTTCATCATCATCTATCTCCTCTTCAACTTCGCTCTCCCTCTCATCTGAGTCAAGCTGTGAGGGAGGTGTAGATGAAGTATTATTCGGCTCTGGCTGGTCATAACCCTCCTTCTTACAGTAGGAGTAGCGATGGTTCATGTGTTGGGAGTAAGAGCCGGAGTGTGAGAAGCGTTTGCCACATTTATCACACTGGTATGGTTTCTCTCCAGAGTGTAGACGTGAGTGCTCGATTAGGTGGTGCTTGTGTTTAAATGCCTTTTTACAGACTCCACACTCATGAGGACGTTTACCTGTATGATGACAGTGAAAACAGAAAATTGATATATGTTCCACAACAATGCTGCGCTAATATCTTCTACACTGTTTAAAAAGAATGGGTCTACTGTGAGATATATGTATTTTTGCATGCATGTAGACCAGCTTCTTGTTCATAGACTTTTGACTGATAAGCCAAGTAATCAATTTGTGTTAGCCTTACTTGTAGCTAAACTACATTTCCATGTTACACTAGAATCAACAAGTTTGGAATCACTACCAAATTTCATTGTTTTTGATAGAATACATTTTAGAACACTTTTTATTATGTATGTACCATTAAATTAATTTTAAAATATAGTTAAGACATTATTAATACACTATATGACCAAAAGTATGTAGACACCCCTCCTAATTATTGAGTTCAGGGTAGTACACCCACCGGTAACAGCTACATAAAATCAAGTACATGGCCATATAATCAACATAGACAAACACTGCCAGTAGAATGGGTCATACTGAAGAGCTCAGCGACTTTAAACCTGGGACTTTCTTAGTATACCAGCTTTACCACAAGTCAGTTCGTGAAATTTCTGATCTGCCCTGGTCAACTGTGTAGTGCTATTATTACAGCTAAACTACGAAGCGGTAGACCATGCAAACTCACAGAGCAAGGCTTCCGAGTGCCTATCCCACGTAAAAATCGTCTATCCAGATTCGAGTTGTATCAGAATTAAAGGCTAGTTTCTAAAGTAACTGAGACTTGTGTTGTAGTGAACCCGAGCTACAGTGGTTCAAATTAAGTTACTACTAAACCCAAAGTAGTGTGGTTTTGGCCGTACTTTAAATTAGTTAAGTGTTGAACTGGTATTTTCCTGAGCCCAACATGGCTCGTTTATTTGTTTTTTAAAATTTTTTTTTATTTTTTTATCCAAGTTTAAATCTAGTAAACCCAAAGTAGTGTGGTCTGACTCGACATACTGTGCCAATGTTTTCAACTAGCATTTTTGTTTTCCCATTTAAATTATAAAGTTGTAGCACTGCCACATAATGATACATTTTATATGTGTGTGTATTTAATGTAATTGTTGCCACATGTAACTTGTCATTTTTGCTCTGTTACTGCCATCACCTAAGTGTTTAGTCTTGTGCTTGCATTATTGCGAGGCTCAACAAGGTCTCCGCATCATGCCATGTCTTTGTGGAAGTGAACATAAGCCAGAAGTGAGACAACGGAGGGGCACATGCGCAGCTGTTTACGGCAAAATAATGGAGGAGTACCGTCAGACGTACCCATGGAGATCACCGCTGAGGAATACTGGCAGGACTATTTTCCCTTTTTTACATTTTGGATCACAGAGGCATTCACCAGTGAGATTATTCGACCCGGTGGGTTCGGAGGATTGTTCACCATGAGACAAGGACACTGGTGTGGACAACCCTTTAAGCCTGTAATCATTTGTACATACTATTTCACCGGGACTTTTACACAGCGAGAGAGACTGTGGGTGCAGGGTTTTTTTTTGTAAATATTTGGTGACTTTCCTTTGTACAATACACTGCAACTACTGAATTTATTTGGTCTTTGTTAATTGCTCTTCACCGCACACTGTTACAGTCTGGATTAAGTGTAACCAGTGCCTCTCAGGGGCAAGCTGTTACAAAGTTAACCCAAAACAGTGTGGATTTTGCCTGATGGATCATGGCATTGTTGAATTTAAATGTTTTAGCTGTATGGAGTGTGAGACCTTGACAGTTACAAAGCAGGATGACAATTTTGACTTGAAAAAAGTGTGTTCAAAACTCTATAACATCAAAAAGTAAGCTGAGTTACAATATCTGCTTTATGTAATGTGAAGTCATAAACGGTTGAATTGCTGTATTGTGTAAGGATTTAATAATGGCAGATCGGGTTGTTAAATATATTACCAAGCACGGTTCACGGGGTATGTACAATGGCAATGAGAACAATCCCAAAATGCCAAAAAGTGAGGTGAAAAGTGAAGCAGTTAGAAAGATTGGAGGCAGAGAGACAAGCTCTGCCAAGTGAAAATAAGCTATTGCACTCCCATGTTGATACTGCTATATCAAATAAAAATGGCCAAGCCAGGGAGGTTATTTTTAAGGAAGAAACAGAGCAGTTGAAACAAGGAGTTGCAGTGCTAAAAGCAAAAAAAATTCTAATTCAAAATTCAAATAAAAAACTTTTATTGGCACACAACCATACACAGTATGACATGCAGTGAAATGCTATTTATGACTGCCTGGTGACATAAAAACAATTTACATAAAACAGAATATACTTGCATATGTAGAAAAAGAAAAATATAAAAATATAACCTAAAGGATATAAAAGTTAGATGGCAGAAAAATGTATTGACAACATGTGGAATAAAGTGCAGATACAGTGGGTATAGAAAAGAATCACCCCCCTTTAAAATAATCACATTTTGTTGCTTTTCAGCCTGAAATGAAGATGGACGGTTCTTTGTTTTATCCATCTGTATTTACTCAGTGCAACTTATAACATCCAAGTGACAGATATAACACCAACATGTCAGAAAAAAAAAAAAGTTTTTTTAATTCCAGCCTTTAGTCTGTTGGGATATGTCTCTACTAACTTTGCACATCTAGACTTTACAATATTTGCCCACTCTTCTTTGCAGAACTGCTCAAGTTCAGTTAAATTTGATGGTGACCGTTTGTGGACTGCAGTCTTCAAGTCATTCCACAGATTTTCAGTGGGGTTTAAGTCTGGGCTCTGACTAGGCCATGCAAGGACCTTTTTCTCCGTCAACCACTGTGTGGTCAGTTTTGCTGTGTGCTTTGGGTCATTGTCATGTTGGAAGGTAAACCTTCTTCCCATTGACAACCTCAAGAATTTGACGGTATTTTGCCCCATCCATTTTCCTTCTATCCTGACAAGTGCTCCAGTCCCTGCTGCAGAGAAACACCCCCATAACAGGATATTACCACCTCCATGCTTTACTGTAGGAATGGTGTTATTTGGATGGTGAGCTGTATTGGATTTCCTCCAGACATATCGTTTGGTGTTGAGGCCAGATAATTCAATTTTAGTCTCATCTGACCAGAACACCTTTTCCCATGTGGCCTCAGAATCTTCAAGGTGCGTTTTGGCAAAGCTCAGTCATGGGTGGCTTTTTTATTGCAACACCCCCCCCCTCCCCCGAGCTAATCAAAATGACCACAGCGGATCACAGTTGAAAGTCAAATGGCTTTGTGTGCCATTGAAAAGGTGATTAGCTACACCTGATTGAGTTTACAAGTAATTTTTAGCAGGGGGTGATCCTTTTTCCAACTCAATTATTCTGGTTTTATATTTTTTTTCTGACATGTTGGTGTTATATGTTTCACTTGGATGTTATAAGTTGCACTGAGTAAATACAGCTGGATAAAACATTTCAGGCCATCTTCATTTCAGGCTGAAAAGCAACAAAATGTGATTATTTTAAAAGGGGGTGATTCTTTTCTATACCCACTGTATGTGCACATACAAGTTATGTGCAATACAATGCACATTGAGTTGAGGTAGTTGTACATAAATGTTTATAAATACAGGATAATATGGTATATTAACAGGAATGTAGGGGGTGTGGGTGTTATGCAAAAAAAAATCCCAGGTCTAGTCCTAGGTGCTCCTCCTCATTCTCTCTGTGTTGGCCTTCAGGGAGCGGAAGCGCTTCCCTGACCACAACAGAAAGAAGAGTCCATTGTTCGGATGGCTGAGGTCCTTCACTTTCATCCTGGCCTTTGTACAGGACTACAAGCTGATCGCACAACCCTTGGACAGCCCTCCTATCCTGCTTGGTGCCGTTCCCAAACCAGGCTGTGGTGCTTCCCATCAGGATGCTCTTGATGGTGCAGGTGTAGAAGCTCATTAGCACCTTAGAGGGCAATTTAAAGTCCCTTTAGTGTCTAAGGTGGTGGTAAAGATGTTGATGGGCCTTCTTCACCAGGGTATTAATATGGCAGGACCATGACAGGTCCTGCGTGATGTGGATACCAAGGTACTGGAAACTGTCCACTCTCTCCACTGGGGCATCGTTGATCTTAAGGGGTTTACATTGAGGAGGGGGTTGTTCTCCGTTCACCAATTCTCCAGGCTTTTAATCTCCTACAAGTGGGACTTTTTTGTCATCAGGCCCACCACAACAGTATTGTCAGCAAACTTAACAATGGTGGTAAAGTTGGAAGTGGCCACACAGTCATAAGTTTACAATGAGTACAGCAGGGGGCTCAGGACACAACCCTGGGGGAGCTCCAGTGCTGAGGGTGAGGGAGGGTGAGACATGTCTTCTGTACTGCTTGTGGTCTGCCCGTCAGGAAGTTGGAGATCCACTGACACAGGGATGGACCAGGTCCCAGGTCCAGGTGGAGAGTTTGGATGGGATTATGGTCTTAAATGTTGAGTTGTTCAAGTTCAAGTTCAGTTTATTTGTATAGCGCTTTTAACAATGGACATTGTCCCAAAGCAGAATTACAGAAGTATATAAATTCAGGACATAGATTTTAAATTTATGAATTTATCCCCAATGAGCAAGCCAGCGGCGACGGTGGCAAGGAAAAACTCCCTGAGATGATATAAGGAAGAAACCTTGAGAGGAACCAGACTCAAAAGGGAACCCATCCTCATCTGGGTAACACTGGATAGTGCAATTATAAATAAATAAATCTCTCTTGTTTAGTTGTACTAAACAAACAGCATTTTAACATAATGTCCCCTCTTGGTGTTCAGGTGGCTCAGGGCTCTGTGCCGGAGGTGTGTGATGGTGTCATCAGTTGAGTGATTGAGACGGTATATGAACTGTAATGGGTCCAGGGTAACAGGTAATGAAGTGGTGATGAAGTCTCTGACCAGCCTTTCAGAGCACTTCATCACAACTGAGGTCAGGGCTACTGGGTGATGGTCACCGAGGCAGGCGGCTGGGGTTTCTTTGGGACAGAAATGATAATGGACTGTTTAAAGCATGTGGGAATTACAGACTGTGCTAGGTAGAGGTTGAATATAGCCATGAACAGTGATGCTAGCTGGTCAGCACAGGCTCTATGGACTCGACCTAAGATCCCATGTGTTCCTGCTACCTTCCTGGTGTTCAGGCTCCTGAAAGCCTTCTTCCAAGTTGATGAAAGTGTTTCCTGTTCTGACACACTCTGCATGCATGCTGCCATTAGCACTGTTAGTGCTGTGAGCACTGCTAATGCTCTTAGTACCACTAGTGCCATTAGCTCTGTTAGCGCTGTTAGCTGCAGCCTTGAAGTGAGCATAAAAAGTGTTCAGCTCATCCACGAAGTGTAGCAATGGTCCAAGATCCTGTCACCCCTGGTGGGGCAGGTGATGTGTTGGTGGAAGTTTGGCACTGCGCGTTTGAGGTTGGCACTGTTAAAGTCCTGTGCCACAATGAGTGGTGAGGAGGTGAGCATCTTGGTGAGGAGTCTGTTGTTGAGTGAGAGCCTCATGTAGTTCACATAAGGCAGTGTCTGTGTCCGCCTGAGGTGGAATATAAATGGCACTGTCTATGACTGAAGTAATTTATGAGGAAGGTAGAAAGGGCGACATGTGATATAGGAGCTCCAGGTTGGGTTGTGCAGGAGCATGTGAGAGAAACAATGCTCTAGTGGTCACACCAGCTGCTGTTTACCATCAGACACACTCCACCTCCTCTTGACTTCCCCAATTCCACTGACCTGTCCATGCAGTAAACCGAGAAGAACTTGGCTGACTGGATGGCATGGTCCGGTACCGCTGGGTTCAGCCATGTCTTGGTGAAGCAGAGGAGGTTGCAGTCCCAAATGTCTCTCTGGAACTTGAGCCTGGCCCTGAGGCTGTCGAGCTTGTTTTCCAGAGATTGATTTCCATCTTCACCATGCTCAAGATACTGTCAATTATTTTATGAATATACTTACAAATAGTGCACCACACAGTGGTAATAATTAGACATGAGTGATTGCAATGTAGGGCTGTGCAAGTAATCGGCTTTTCGATTTCAATTTCGACAATGGCCTCCAACGATTATGAAAACAAAATAGTCGGGATAAAACGATTATTGTGCCACATTCCATTTCACAATGTTCTCGTTTTGTTTTTTTAAAAACCGCGTGCCATTTTTCTTTACAGCGGTGAAGTACCTGTGCATCCCAGCCACAAGTTCCTCTTCAGAGAGGGTCTTTAGCACAGGTGGGAATATTTTCTCCTACCTGCGCTCATCTCTGAAACCAGACCATGTAAACAGGCTGGTGTTTGTAACGCGTGGTTCAGTAAATGGGATAGCTCGCTCAACTTGGGTTGCAGCAGAAAAAAATGTAGACTCGCAAAGTAGCTGGGATTCACACAGTTCGTATTTTATTTATAAACTTTACGGTAAATCTCTTGTAAAGCTGACATCCATAAACACTCTATAAGCAACAGCGTTACTTATAAACAAAACAACTTGAAGGAGCAACAGAAATAATAACAATCTGTTGGACTAGCATACATGCGGTGCTCGTAGTGCACAGACTCTGGTTGTTCTGCCCCGGAAGAGATACCAGTGAAGGGCTCTCTGCTCTTAAAGGGGCCATATCGTATTCTATTTGTTACATGTTTCTGGCTAAAAACCTTTAATTTAATCCTTTCATCCTTTAATTTCTTTCCAGTTACTGACTGGAATATGTTGAGTATAGTTTACCAAAATGTTGAATACAGTATATAGGAGTTTTCAGTAGGTTGTGGTAGTGCACTACAACATATTTGATATAATTTATTTTGGGCTAATTTATTTTTTATCTATCATAAAAATGTTTAATAGTTTTCAGTTGGTTGTGGAAGTGCACTATAACAGTTGATCTTATTTATTTTGATCTAATTGATTTTTATTTTTACATTATTTAACAGACCTGCGAACTCACAAGAGGTGAAAAAGGTGACACGTTTACAAATTAAATCCATGTAGGGGTGTCTGGGGGCGCCCTCCCCCAGAAGAAAATTTTTGTGATTTTAACCTGTAAACGAAGCATTCTGGTGCACTCTGACAAGAAAATAAATGGAAAAGACAACATTTGCTTTAGCTCTTTTTTTATCATCATAAAAGTTTGTTAATGCCAGGGACACACTAGACGATTTTTTTTTTTTATCTTAACCGATTTTAAAACCGTGGGAGACCACAGACATAAGGACAGCTTCAATCAGTTTTTAACATTATAATCCTCCGAACGCACACACTAGACGATTCGGCCAGGCCGCGAGACCACACACCTGTCAAATGTAGTAACGATTTCACAGAAAAGGGATCTCACGGAAACTTGCGTTTTATCAAACGTGACTTCAGAAGACAATATCACTCGCACTTCATGGTTTAATGCCATGGATGACTGGCATATAGTCCACATATCGGTCACCTCATTCACACAGCAGAAAGTTATTTAACACACACACACACCCACTGTCGTGCCCTCTCTCTCTCTCTCAAAAACCAGAGTCCTAGGCTCAACATACTATAAAAAAAATTATTCGGTTGCCTCTGTTACGGAACCATTCTCCACTTTCGAGGCATGTTTGTGGCTGCCGTGATTACGCTAGCAAGAAAGTTAAGTATAATCGGTTCTTTATTTTTACAATGGTGCTTTTAGGGAACCCCACCATTTTAAAAAACCTGGAGAGAAGTTTTAAACGACAAAGACACCACTTGTCCCATGCTTGTGTTGCTTGACCTTAGTGCAGCTTTTGATACAAATGATCATACTATTCTCCTTGATAGACTAGAAAACATTGTTGGCATTAAGGGAGCGGCCCTCTCCTGGCTCAGGTCTTATTTGACTGATCGCTATCAGTTCGTAGATGTAAATGGTGAATTCTTTATGCATACTGAGGTAAAGTTTGGTGTTCCACAAGGTTCTGTTTTAGGCCCACTGCTTTTTCTTTATATATGCTACCTCTGGGTCAAATTATTCGTAAACATGGAATTAGCTTCCACTGTTAAGCTGATGACACACAGTTGTATAAAGTCGAGAAGTGTGTAAAAGACATTAGACAGTGGATGCTTATTAACTTCCTCTTACTAAATTCTGACAAGACAGAAGTACTTATACTAGGACAACATGCAGCTAGAAGTAAGTTTTCTGATTATATAGTCTCTCTGGATGGCCTTTCTGATTCATCATGTGCAGCAGTAAAAGACCTTGGTGTGATTATTGACTCCAGTCTTTCCTTACGTAGATAATATTACTAGAATAGCCTTCTTTCACCTCAGAAATATTGCTAAGATAAGAAATATAATGTCACAATATATATCACATATAATGTAGGAGCATAAACAAACTCCAGTTAGTCCAGAATGCAGCTGCAAGAGTCCTTACTAGAACTAGAAGATATGACCACATCACCCCTATCTTATCCACACTGCATTGGCTCCCAGTGAAATTTTGCATTGATTATAAAATACTACTATTGACTTATAAAGTGCTAAATGGTCTCGCACCACAGTACCTAAGCGAACTTTTGGTCTTTTATGATCCGCCACGCCTACTTCGATCAAAAGGTGCAGGCTATTTGTCGGTACCTCGAATAGTGAAGGCTACAGCAGGAGGAAGAGCTTTCTCTTACAAAGCCCCACAGTTATGGAACAGCCTTCCAATTAGTGTTTGGGACTCAGACACAATCTCAGTGTTTAAGTCCAGGCTGAAAACATATTTGTTTAGTCAAGCTTTTTGTGAATAGTTTTTGTCTTAGGTATAGGAGTAGATCTAGAGGTCTCACAGGCAAAGAGTGTTGTGGGGAACTGGGATGTTTGGATGCTGTCGCCCCCCCCCCCCCACTTTCATGTGTTCACCCAGGTTTGTTGATGGTGGAGTGGCTGGCTGCCTTATGTCCCAGGGAGCCCTCATGTCTGTGTTACCTTCTGGCTCTCCCTTTTAGTTATGCTGTCTTAGCTAGTCTTGCCGGAGTCCCTGCCTTCACTCACGCAAAGTACATTGACCTTAACCATTATGGGGCAATAAGCATACCTAATAATCTCTCTCTCTCTCTCTCCTTCTGTCGAGCTACACATGATACTCCTGAGATGCCAGTGATCCCGACCTCTTCTGCTCTCTGGACCTGCCTGATCCATCCTGATGCCCTACTTCTGGTTGGAGATCTCATCAATTGGAAGTCACATGCTGCTGCTGAGGATGGCCCCACACGGTGCAGCCTAAAGATCATTGAGATTACTGAGGATGGTACCACTTAAAAACCATAAAGATGGCTTTGGAACTCAATTCATATGAACAGTTATGCTATGATGGCTAGGACAGCAATTGCCACAAACAGTTTGGCACTCAAGTCTGCATCAGTGAACAGTGGTGAAATTCAACAAAACAGACTTCATATGAAAACTGTAATGAATTTTTCATGGTTTCACAACTGCTATTTGACCATGTTGTATTGGTACATTTATAGAAGGGATTTATTTATTTATAATCGCTCTATCCGGTGTTACCCAGATGAGGATGGGTTCCCTTTTGAGTCTGGTTCCTCTCAAGGTTTCTTCCTCATATCATCTCAGGGAGTTTTTCCTTGCCACCGTCGCCTCTGGCTGCTCATTGGGGATAAATTTATGTCCTGAATTTATATATTTCTGTAAAGCTGCTTTGGGTACTGCATCTGGACTGGATCAAACTGGCCAGATGCTACACTAGGCCGCCCTCTCTAGATAAATCACCAACCTGGCACCAGCAAGTCTAACAGTCTCCACCACTCCTAAGCGACTTCAAAGGTCTCTTGGACTGACCCCCACCCCTTTCTCCAGGCACCAAGGGGCAATCTGGCCACAGACACCCCCTTGTGGAATGCCGAATACACAAACTCACTCACACACACCCAGGACTTACACGCACACATAACGGAACACTCCCTGAATTTAACCCATAATTATACTATGCTAAAATAGTATATGATGTATTCTTGTTTGTATGTATGCATTGTTTGTCCTGTGTAATCAACCTAGTATGATCTTTCGTTAAGTTTAGAATAAGTTGAAATGCCTATAACCATGTGTAAGGATATCCCACTCTCTTAATGTCTTTCTACCCTATCGAATTTGGTCTTCAGTTAATCCTCTCTTGATGCCCTGATTGATGACACACATTATGATACGATAGGATGCAGTATGTTATGCTTTATTATACTATGTAATAAGACGGTACTAATCCGATGCCACCCCAGAAATGCAAATCAGGTTGTAAAGGGAGACAAAGGAAACCTTCTCCCTCTCAAAATTCACGTTCAGGATTCGTCAATTGCCCAAAGAGAGATGTGGACTGGCTTGTCCTTAAAAGACAACGACACACGTTCCTCGCTCTCTCTTTCTTCAGCCCCAGCTACTTCTCTTCTTCCTTCTGCAAAACGTGTCTTCAAGTTAACTCCGTTCAAACTTCCCGCTAATGGCACAGAAGAAACCAACGAACTCCAGCTCACGAATGCGCCAAACTCGCACGCATCTGTAACTCAACACCGAAACAAATGCAAGTATCGTTCTCAATTAGGTGATGTGATTCTTTGCTGGTTTTCAAGGTTAACTGTTTGTGTTGTTTGCCATTCTTGTACCTTCACCCCTTTTCTTTCTTTACTTTCGTTTTCCTGTATATATGTATGTATTATTTGTGTAGATCTAGTTGTATGTATTCGTAGTTTCATTCATTTATTAAAATCTATTATTATCACGCTTGATTGTCTCTGTTGCTGCTCATAAATAAGGTAACTTTAACGTTTTGCTTTTCGCTACATGCTTGGTTCTGTTAGGAATAGAACTGGAGAATTATTCCTCTTGGCCAGAAGAATACACTGTTGAGTTTGGTGGACAAACCGATCAGCCTCTTTGAATTTAATTCTAAACTAGACTAAAGCTAATTCTACAAGCTGATCTAGACCATATATATATATAGTCGTAATTAATTATAATTTGTTGTAGTTAATTATCTGTATATATACATACATTCCCCTTTATGGTTGATTCATATTTATAACTGATATATATATACACACACACACACACACACACACACACACACACACACACACACACACACACACACACACACACACAACACCCAAGTGAAAGATATAACACCAACATGTCAGAAAATTTATTTTAAAAAATTAAAAAACAGAATCACCGAGTTGGAAAAAGGATCACCCCCCTCCTAAAAATGACTTGTAAACTCAATCAGGTGTAGCTAATCACCTTCTCAAAGGCACACAAACCATTTGACTTTCAACTGTGATCAGCTGTGGTCATTTTGATTAGCTCAGCATGAAAAGAGCTTTCCTGGAGCATTTTGTAGTGCAACTGAAGCAAACAATCAACTATGGGTGGCAAGGCACTGTCAAAAGATCTCCGGGATAAAGTTGTGGACAGGCACAAGTCAGGAGATGGATACAAAAAAAATTCAAAGGCTTTATCAATGTCTAGAAACACTGTAGAGTCTATTATTAAGAAGTGGAAGGTATTTGGTACAACACAGACCCTCCCTGGATCAGGACGTCGCTCCAAACTGGATGAAAGAGCCAGGAGGAAACTGGTCAGAGAGGCTACCAAGAGGCCTACAGCAACTCTGAAGCAGTTGCAGGAATTTATGACAAAGAGTGGTCATTGTGTGCATGTGACAACAATATCACAAATTCTCCACAAATGTGGCTTGTATGGGAGGGTTGCAAGAAAAAAGCCACCCATGACTGAGCTTTGCCAAAACACACCTTGAAGATTCTGAGGCCACATGGAAAAAAGTGTTATGTTCAGATGAGACTAAAATTTAATTATTTGGCCTCAACACCAAACGATATGTCTGGAGGAAATCCAATACAGCTCACCATCCGAATAACACCATTCCTACAGTAAAGCATGGAGGTGGTAATATCCTGTTATGGGGGTGTTTCTCTGCAGCAGGGACTGGAGCACTTGTCAGGATAGAAGGAAAATGGATGGGGCAAAATACCGTCAAATTCTTGAGGTTGTCAATGGGAAGAAGGTTTACCTTCCAACATGACAATGACCCAAAGCACACAGCAAAACTGACCACACAGTGGTTGAAGGAGAAAAAGGTGAATGTTCCTGCAGAGCCCAGACTTAAACCCCATTGAAAATCTGTGGAATGACTTGAAGACTGCAGTCCACAAACGGTCAGAATCAAATTTAACTGAACTTGAGCAGTTTTACATAGAAGAGTGGGCAAATATTGCAACGTCTAAATGTGCAAAGTTAGTAGAGACATATCCCAACAGACTAAAGGCTGTAATTAAAAAAATATGGCAAATTAAAGCAAGGGGGTGATCCTTTTTCCAACTCAGTGATTCTGTTTTTTATTTTTATTTTTTACATTTTTTTCCTGACATGTTGGTGTTGTATTTCACTTTCCACTTTCCACTATAACATCCACTTTCACTTGGATGTTATAAGTTGCACTGAGTAAATACAGCTGGATAAAACAAAAACTGTGTCCGTCTTCATTTCAGGCTGGAAAGCAACAATGTGATTACTTTTAAAGGGGGGTGATTCTTTTCTATACCCACTGTATCTATATTGTACACTACATGGCCAAATTTTTTAGACACCTGATCATCACACCCTTATGTGGGCCTTCCTCAAACTGTTGCCACAATGTTTGAAGCAAACAATTGTATAGGATGTCACTGTATGCTGTAGCATTAAGATTTCCCTTCACTGGAACTAAGGGGCCTAGCCCAAACATGTTCCAGCATGACAATGCCCCTGTGCACTGTGTCTCTGGTGGTAAGTGGGAGGTCGCCACATGGTCAGTTGGCTCCTTGTTTTTGTAACTGATACCCATTTGCAACTGTATCTTTCTTGAAGAAAAAAAACAATAACATAGCTGCAAACAGCGATGATGGGCCGAAGCACTATGGTGCCATCAACCCCTTGTGAGTGTATGAATACAGTGCATAGTGCTGTAGAGTAACTTGTTTTGCATGGATGTTAGGTTAAGCTCAGGTCTAAGGCTTTACAACGGCTTCCATGTCCAAACATACGGCTCATATTTGGAAATATAATGCATGAAGAAGTAAGTAGAGACATATCCAAACAAAGCTGTGATACAGTGCTGTGGAAAAGTATTTGCACCCATCCTGATTTCTTCTGTTTTGTGTACATCTCATACTAAATAATTTTAGATCTTCAAATGAAAGACAACATAAAACTAAGGCAACCTGAATAAACACACAATACAGTTTTTATTTCTTTATTTTTTTATTGAAGCAAAAAAAAAAAAAAAAAAGTTATCCAACACCTATCACCAGTGTGAAAAACTAATTGCTCCCTTAAACTTAAAATCTGGTTGTGCCACCTTTAGTAGCAATAACTGCAACCAAACTGGAGATCAGTCTTTCACTTACTTCTAGGACTAGGACTTACTCCTATGCTTTGGATCATTGTCTTGCTGCATAATCCAGTTGAGCTTGAGTTTCAACTTACGGACTAAAGACCAGACCAGAAAATCCTTTAGGATTTTCTGATAGAGAGCAGAATTCATGTTTCCCTCAATTACTGCAAGTTGCCCGGGCCCTGAAGCAGCAAAGCAACCCCACACCATCACACTTCCACCACCATGCTTGACCGCAGATATGATGTTCTTTTTGTGGAATTCGGTGTTTGGTTTACAGCAGATGTAACGGGACCCCTGTCTTCCAAACAGTCCCACTTTCGACTCCTCAATCCTCAAAACATTCTCCCAAAAGGTTTGAGGTGTTTTGGCAAAATTCAGATGAGCCTTAATGTTCTTCTGGGTTAGCAGTGGTTTTCACCTCACCACTCTTCCATGGATGCCATTTTTGCAGTGTCTTTCTGGTAGTGGAGTCATGAACAGTGACCTTTATTGATGCAAGAGAGGCCTGTAGTTCCTTTGATGTTGTCCTTGGCTCTTTTGTGACTTCCTGGATGAGTAGTTGCTGTGCTCTTGGAGGAATTTTGGAGCCTTTAAAATAGCTTTGTAAGCCTTCCCAGACTGATGTATTTCAATCACCTTATTCCTCATAATTTCTGGACTTTCTTTCAACTTTGGCATAGAATGTTACTGGGTAAAACCTTTTAACCACCTTCATGCTGTTGAGAAAGTTATATTTAAGTGCTGATTTGACTGAACAGTGTTGGCATTAATCAGGCCTGGTTGCATCTAGTGCAGCTGAACCCCATTATGAATGCAGTTTCATAGATTTGGGGAATTAATAACTATAGGGGCAAATACATTTTCACATAGGCCCAGTTGGTATTAGATAATTTTTTTGTTTCAATAAATAACCTTATCATTTAAAAACTGCATTTTGTGTTTACTCAGGTTGCCTTCGTTTTATCTTAGATTTTGTTTTAATTTCTGAAACAATTTAGTATGAGATCTACACAAAAACAGAACAAATCAGGATAGGGCAAATACTTTTTCCCAGCACTGTAGGTTATCTTTATTAGCCATTAATTAATTGTAGTGAAGTAATGTGTAGTGGGAAATTAATGAAACTAAGCATGCTTTCTCAGAATGACTTGTTCTCCATATGTACAAAGTTTTGAGAAGTTTGGACTGCTAAATGATTTAATGGATCAAAATTCTTTTGATAACTTTTTTTCCAGCAAGGTCTATGGTAAATGATCTGCACTTATATAGCGCCTTTTAACCTTAGCGATTCTACAAAGTGCTTTACACTGTTTCTCCCATTCAGCCATTCACACGCACACCAATGTCAGCAGAGCTGCATCACAAGGCACTAGCCTGCCATCAGGAGCAAAAAAAAACAAAACAACAACAACAAAAAAAACTCTTAACAGTTGCTCTCTTTTCAACAGGTTTGTGTTCAGTGCACTTCGTTGTAATCCTACAAACCAGAAATGAAATATTCATTGATGGAGAATTTTAAAGCACTCTTGTACGTCGCTCTGGATAAGGGTGTCTGCTAAATGCTATAAATGTAAATGTAAATGTAAATGGGAGCAACTTGGGGTTCAGTGTCTTGCCCAAGGACACTTTGGCATGTGGGGGCATGTGTGCCGGGAACTGAATTGCCAACCCTTCCATTAGTGGACAACCCACTCTACCACAGCCACCCCAATAGTCACTGGCACATGCATTTAAGCGGGTAAATATAAGAGGACTATTGCAAAGTCTGTTGTGTGTGCCACATTTCCAGCTGGTGGCGCCATGATTGTGACCCACAATAGCCACATCCATGTGATCAGCCCCCATGACCAAACATGCAACACCAATTTGATCTAAATCAGACAATGCACTTAGAAGATACAGGACTCTTCCTGTTTCCCTTTTTTGTCATTAATTTAATCCCTTGCCATGGCCACACCGTTTGAGATATCAAAAATCTGTTCAGAATTTAGCATCTCAATGTCTTGGCATAATGTTGACCACATTTGGTGAGAATCACACGAATCCCCTTGGAAGAGTATTTAAAAATTTAGGGCCTGCAATTTAAAAAAAAAATCCACATTAAATTCAAAATGACATACTTCTTAATGACTAATGACTGTCATTTTGAAAGTTGTCCGGCTTGATGAGAACAAGACATACCGAGTTTGGTGACTGTAGGTAAAACTGACCCCACCACTTCAGTCAAAAGGGGGCGCTACAGAGCTTCCCCTCCGCACCCATGTCTTAGCTTTTGTCTAAGCCTAACGGCCGGTAACTCTGACGTGTGTGCCAACTATCATGAAATTTTAAGCATGCTAAGACCCTCAAAACACCTGAATATACCTAAATCACTCAACACATACAGAAGATGAGACACTTCCTGTTTCCTTTTTTCACCATAAATTTATTGTCTCGCCATGGCAAAACCATTAGAGATAAAAAAAATCCATTTACAATTTGGCATCTTCAGTGTCTTGGCATAATGTTGACGAAGTTTGGTGACAATCATCTGAATCCCCTAGGATTCACCGCATGCACTTTATACAAAATCCAAAATGGCTAACTTCCTGTTGGGCAGAGCTAGTCACTGTCAGTGTGAAAGCTGTTCGGGTCGATGAGAACTATGTCTACTGAGTTTCATACATATACATACAAGTACAGTGGTGCTTGAAAGTTTGTGATCCCTTTAGAATTTTCTACATTTCTGCATGAATATGATGTAAAACATCATCACAAGTCCTAAAAGTAGATAAAGAGGACCCAATTAAACAAATGAGACAAAAATATTATACTTTGTCATTTATTTATTGAGGAAAATGAGCCAATATTACATATCTGTGAGTGGCAAAAGTATTTGAACCTTTGCTTTTAGTATCTGGTGTGACATCCTTGTGCAGCAATAACTGCAACTAAATGTTCCGGTAACTGTTGATCAGTCCTGCACATTGGCTTGGAGGAATTTTAGCCCGTTCCTCAGTACAGAACAGCTCTGGGATGTTGGTGGGTTTCCTCACATGAACTGTTTGCTTCAGGTCCTTCCACAACATTTCTATTGGATCAAAGTCAGGACATTGACTTGGCTAATCCAAAACAGTAACTTTATTTTTCTTGAACCATTCTTTGGTAGAATGACCTATGTGCTTAGGGTTGTTGTCTTGCAGCATGACCCACTATCTCTTAAGATTCAGTTCATGGACAGATGTCCTGACAGTTTCCTTTAGAACTCGCTGGTATAATTCAGAATTCATTGTTCCATCATTGATGGCAAGTTGTCCTGGCCCAGATACAGCAAAATAGGCCCAAACCGCAATACTACCACCTCTCTGTCATTATAAGTTGCATTTTCAGTTGAATTTGGGGAAACCACTTGCAGCATTCTACTATTACTTAGCATACTAGCATACTACTATCTACAAACTATTTCAATTGCTTTTCTATGATTTGTTCAATGCAAACAGCTGAAAGTACATTTTGACAATAAACCTGATTTGCAATGGGGGTTGAAGAATTTTGATTGCAACTGTATTTCACAGATTGAATAAGAGTCTTATGCTGGAATGCAGTGTTTTCCTTTCTCCAAACATAATGCTTCTCATTTAAACCAAAGATTTCTATTTTGGTCTCATCCATCCACAGAATTTTTCCATTAGCCTCCTGATGGTAGACTCATGAACATTAACATTAGCCAATGTGAGAGAGGCCTTTAGTTGCTTAGAAGTTACCCTGGGTTCCTTTATGACCTCACAGACTATTACACGTCTATTACACATCAACAACTCTTTTTCTGAGGTCCTCAGAATTCTCCTTTGTTCGTGCCATGATACACTTCCACAAACGTGTTGTGAAGATCAGACACTGATGGATACCCTGTTCTTTAAATAAAACAGGTTGCTCACTCACACCTGATTGACATCCCATTGATTGAAAACACCTGAGTAATTTCAAACACATCACCTTCAAATGAACTGCTAATCCTAGAGGTTCACATACTTTTGCCACTCAGAGATATGTAATATATAATTTTCCTTAATAATTAAGTGACAAGTATAATATTTTTGTCTCATTTGTTTAATTGGGCTCTCTTTGTCTACTTTTTTTACGGCATTTGGCAGACACCCTTATCCAGAGTGACTTACAGAAGTGCTTTGAGTCTCTATCATCAAATACATCCCAATACTGGTTCACTATGTCACAGACTAAGAATACCATCAGTCTAAAAACTCTGTTGGAAGGTAAAAATGTTGAGAAGCACACCGAGAACAATTTTTTTTAATGAAAAGTGCTAATTTAAGTACTTTAGGAAGAGGTAGATCTTTAGACGTTGTTTGAAGACTGCCAGTGACTCAGCTGTTCGGACATCTAGGGGAAGTTAATTCCACCACCTAGGTGCCAAAACAGAGAAGAGTCTTGATGTGTGCTTTCCTTGTATCCTGAGAGATGGTGGCACCAGTCTAGTTGTGCTAGATGATCGGAGGGGGCATGGTGCAGTGCGGGGTGTGATAAGTGATTTGAGGTAAGTGGGTGCTGATCCATTTTTCGCTTTGTAGGCAATCTGATGCGGGCAGCTACAGGAAGCCAGTGGAGGGAGCGTAGCAGTGGTGTGGGAGAACTTAGGAAGGCTGAAAGCAAGTCGAGCAGCTCCATTCCGGATCAGTTGTAGCGGTTTAAATGGCTCTCAGGGGCAGACCAGCCAGGAGTGAGTTGCAGTAGTCCAGTCTCAAAATGATGAGACTGAACCAGCACCTGAGTGGCTGATAGAAATGGACAAATCCTTCTGATGTTGTAAAGGAGAAATCGACATGAGCGTGTCAGATTAGCAATGTGAGAGGAAAAGGACAGTTGATTGTCCATGGTTACCCCGAGGTTGCGTGCAGTAACCGAAGGTGGGATCAGAGAGTTGTACAGGGAGATCACAAGATCATGACATGGTGATGAATCACCTGGGATGAACAGCAGTTCAGTTTTGCTGGGATTAAGTTTCAGCTGATGAGCTGCCATCCATGATGAGATCTGAGCAGAAACAAGAGGATCAGAGGGAGGGAAGGAGAGGATGAGTTGAGTGTCATCCGCATAGCAGTGGTATGAGAACCATGTGAGGATATGACCTCACCAAGAGATCGAGAATAGAGGGAGAACAGAAGAGGACCACATAGTGAGCCTTGTGGGACACCAGTGGAAAGTCTGCAGGGAGCAGATGTGGATCCCCTCCACGTCACCTGGTATGAGGACCTTCCAGGCAGGAAGCAAAGCACTGGACCACGAATTCCAAGACTCGTGAGGGTGGACAAGAGAGTCTTGTGATTGACCGTGTCAAACGCTGCTGAAAGTTCAAGGAGGACGAGGACTGATGACAGTTTGGCTGATTTAGCAGCATGTAGCTTCTCAGTGACAGCCAAAAGAGCAGTCTCTGTGGAATGTGCCACTTTGAAGCCAGACTGGTTGGGATCTTGGAGGTTGTTCTGTGAGAGATAGAGAGACAGCTGATTGTAAACAATGCGTTCGAGGATTTTAGAAAGAAAAGAGAGAAGTGATCCCTTTCGGTAGTTGCCAATGTCCGAGGGATCCAGAATGGGTCAGGATGGGAATGTTCTTCAGGATGGGAATAACCCTTACTCCATTGAATGCAGTTGGCACATGACCAGATGATATGGAGCCATTGATCATATTTGTGATGTAGGGGAGGAGGTCTTGATGGTTTGGAGCATTGTGGAAGGGATTGGATCCAATGGGCAGGTGGTAGGATTGCAGGACAAGATGAACTGCAGAATCTCTTCTGATGCTAGATTAGAAAAATGTGCCAGGGAAGGAGAAGAAGAATTCTCAGTGGGTAGTGTACTCTTCACCCTCCTGCTGTCTGGAAAAAGGTACCGAAGCATTCGGGCCCTCACGGCCAGACTGTGTAACAGCTTCTTCCCCCAAGCCATCAGACTCCTCAATACTCAAGAGACTGGAGTGACACATGCGCATGCGCGCACACACACACACACACACACACACACACACACACACTCTTATACTGAATTGAACACCATCCCGCTCCCCTTGCAATTTTTGCACATTTCGTAACGACTACCTGTACTTTTGCTGCTAAACTTAAAAAATATAATGTTTAATTTCTTGTCACTATCATACAGTTTTACCTGGCTGCTACTGCAATAACTGCTATGTCCACATATGGTATAAGCTAATCTGCTGAATACTATGTCATAGTATGTTATGTTTAGATTCACAGCATCTTTTAATTATATTGTAATTCTTTTTGCACTACCTGTTATACTTGACACTTTCATACTACAACTGTGTACTGGTCGGTGCTGTGCCCACTGTCCTGTTTTAGGTTTAAATCCTTGAACACATTGTTTACAATCAGCTGTCTCTCTATCTCTCACAGAACAACCTCCAAGATCCCAACCAGTCTGGCTTCAAAGCAGCACATTCCACAGAGACTGCCCTTTTGGCTGTCACTGAGAAGCTACATGCTGCTAGATCAGCCAAACTGTCATCAGTCCTCATCCTCCTTGACCTTTCAGCAGCGTTTGACACGGTCAATCACAAGACTCCTTGTCCACCCTCACGAGTCTTGGAATTCGTGGTCCAGTGGTTTGCTTCCTACCTGGAAGGTCCTCATATCAGGACATGGAGATGTGACATGGAGGGGATCCACATCCGCTCCCCGCAGACTTTCCACTGGTGTCCCACAAGGCTCAGTACGTGGTCCTCCTGGGTTTAGAGGATAGAGGGCAGAGGAGGTCCATGGATGAGGAAAGTGAGGATAGGAAAGTGTCTGTGGCTCCAACGGTAGGGAGGAAAAGGAGTCAGGGTCTGGAAGGGATGATAGAGTGCAGGAAGCTATGGAGGAAGGAGAGATAGAATGGAGGTTTGGACGGGTAGGAGAGAAGTATTGATAGCTGGTTTTAGGCAGGATAAGGAGGGTGATGGTAAAGGATACCAAGTGATGATCGGAGGTGTGGAGTGGGGTAGCATTGATGTCTGTAGCTGGAGAGGGGCGACTGAAGACCAGGTCCAGGACATTTCCACCCTTGTGTGTGGGTGGGCAGCTGCTGAATGTCAAGGAGAAAGAATGCAGACGAGGGAGAAGGCAAGAGGATTGGAGCTTGTCAGAGGGGAGGTTGAAGTCTCCAAGGACCATAAGAGGGGTAATGTTGGTAGGGAAAAGACTGAGGAGCATGTCCATTTCTTCAAGAAAGTCTCTTAGGGGACCATGAGGGCGGTAGATGACGATGATGAGAAGGTTGATCGGGGAGGTAACTGTAACTGAATGGAATTCAAAGGATGAGATGTTGAGATGAGACAGGGAGAGAGGTGTGAAGCCGAGACAACAGAAGATCTGTCTCCGAGACAACAGAAGACTTGTACCACCACCCCTGCCAGTTTCTCATGGAGTGTGAGAGAAAGCATAAGCAGAGGATAGAGCAGCTGTGTAGCTGAGTTCTGTGGAGATATTACATATTCCAGAAAACCATAAATCTGTGTAGCTGAGCGGTGTAGCTGAGTTCTGTGGAGATATTACATATTCCAGAAAACCATAAATCAATCCTTAGAAGATAATAAATAAAAACAAACAAACAAATAAATAAATAAATAGAAATAAATACATAGAAGAACAATAGCACTTTCAGTGCTTGGCCCCTAAAAAAGTTCATTTCAAAAAAGAAACATGACATCTACTGGTTACAAAATGAAGGCTATTTCATGCGTCAGATTGCCAAGTAATTCAAGATTTCATACAAAGGATCTAAACAGAATAGAAAAAGAAGTATAAAGATCAGATGCACAACTGCACAAAAAACTGCTCTACAAGTCCTCAATTGTATGTTTTCTTAAATAGTACAAGTCCAAATACCAGTTTTGGAGAAAAAGTCATATTTCAAACCAAAAAGACTCCACAGTGGACAGTAGATAACTGGAACTGAGAATTGTGGATAGATGAGTCTAATTTGAGGTGTCTGGATCAAAGAAGAAACAGGCCGCTGAAGTACTTTCTTTGATGGCCTGGTTGGCACAATCCCCAAAACTCAACCCTATTAAGTGCTTGTAGGATGAGGTTCACCATAAAATCAGAGAAAAATTATCTACAAGCCAGCATTACCTCTGGGCCAATTCCATTCCATCATAAACAAAGACAGTTCTTGGTGATTCCAAAGTTTTGCTCACCAGAGTACATGTCCACTTGTAAACAGCTAGTGGTCAAATAATCTATAGCCACTCTTGCTTATAAGCATCCCTTCTTCAACTGAGGTTTAAATGACTCCCTATACATATGGTGACAATTTCAATTAAACTTTGGCCTGCAAACAACCTTTTTTTTTAGACGCCAAACCTTTGACCTTTTTAAATGTACCTGTATGTTCATATTTGTGACGTAGTAAAGAGCTGCTCTTCTGGAAAATCTTGTCACATAGGTCACATGCATACTGGCCACAATGCATCTTCCTCCTCTTCTTGTTGGGGGAGAGGTTGCTGTCATTCAGCCCCTCCCGCCCAGACATGGATTCATCTCCAGCATCAGTCTTCTCCTTCTGAAAGAATAGGCAGGATGGTCAGTAAGATAAGGATAAGTGATTAAATTCTATGACAGGGCTGTCCAATCTTATCCGGAAAGGGCCAGTGTGGTTGCAGGTTTTCATTCCAACCAAGCAGAAGCCACATCTGAGTCTACTGAAAGTCAAGATCAACTGATTAAACAAGTGGAATCAGGTGTGGCTCCTGATTGACTGGAAGGAAAACCTGCATCCTTTGTGGATAAGATTGGACACCCCTGTTCTAAGGTTATGTGGGAGGGCACAATAAACATAAAATCGGATAGCAGTAACGTTTCACTTGGGTAAGTCAGATGCTTTCTTACCTGACAGCCATTAAGTACTGTTCCCTGTGTGTCTGTGGATGGTATTGTGGTGATGGTGCTAGCTGTGTTGCTGAAGGAAGTGGTGAGGTTAGCCTTGCTGTTGGTGGAAGGCGAGGTGTATGTGTAGGACAGCTGGGGGATGAGGATGGTGCGCTGTTTTGTGGAGATGGCAGCTCTGAGGCTGGGAATTCCACCAGGCTCTGCTATGGCAACCAGAGTTGGCAAAGGTGTGGCTATAATTTTTATTGGACTTGTGGCTGACTGTGTCACATAAATGGTGTTGCCATCCAATGTGTCCTTCTTGAAACATGTGAGATTGAGCGGTTCCTCTTGGGTGGGGATAGATGGCTTGGTGGCAGCCACCGCAATGGTGACAGAGGTGTTACCATTACAACAAGAGGACTTTGGGAGTGAGAGATCCAAAGGTTCGGCTTGCCCTTTCTCTTCCAGATCCTCTGTCTTTATGATGTCAAGATCATTTGTAGAGAGGTTTAGAGGAGGAGGGTCACTGTTCTGGCCCACTGATTCCTCATTGTGAGGTTCAGTTGTAGTGTCCAGGATTTGTGTCTGGGCATCCATACTGGGCTCTGGTTGAGAGTTTGCAATAGTCTGTGAAAAAATTAAAACTGTGTAAGGTTTTGATTAAACAATCATTGAGATTTTCTATATGTATGCTACTAAATATCTGATTTATATATATTATGTCAGAGTTAGCATCTTAAAGGCACGGTTCAGTGTCCTGTGATTACCTGTTGCCCATTTTGGGGATTTTCAGGGTGGTGGAGTAATATGTTCTTTAAGCGCATTCTTTGAAACCACCTACTGACCACATCCACAGGCAAACTGACTGATACAGCAACTCGAGACAGCTGCTCTTCACTGGGGTGTGAGTCTTTGCTGTATGCCTCTAGGAGGGGCAAAAGACTCTTCATCGGAGGCTGATCTACACTTCCAAAGTCTTTGTCCCCCAGCAGAGAAGAGGGAGACCTGTCAGGTCCTTGTTCACTGCTGTTGAGACCATTCAGGATATCAGTGCTGCTGGGGCTGTTGTCACAAAAAAGACATGTAGCGTAGTTATGGAAGCCATCATCACAAACAACACTTCTGTGAGCTGTTGTTGAATCACTCTGTGCCGTCATTCCCTCTTTCCTTTCTCTCTCTCTCTGTAAAGGTTCTTCACAATCTGTCTTAATCTCAGTCTCAGTTTTGAACTGATTTCCCTGTAGCAAAGTGGACCTCAGGTCTTCAGGCTGGCAGCTGTCCCTAGAGTTATTGGTCTCTTCTGGAACCTGGTTCAGCTCAAAGAGTGAATTGTGTTCTGCTGCCATGATGGTATATTCTGGGGTTGATTTCAGATCTGTAGTTCCTACAGCTGGAGTTACTTGTGGGTTCACGGCTGCTAACTGTCTCACCACCAGGCCCTGAGACCCATTGGCTGTTCTTAGAAGCAACAGTGCTGGCTGTGTATGCTTTGTTTGTCCTGGGACCAACTTTGTGACCTTTATTATGGATGCTGCTTTATTCTGAGCAGCTGCCTGTGTGGATTTAAGTATACTTATTTGTGCAGGTACTGGTCTAGAGGTGGGTGGTTTTTGGGTTGGAGTGACATTAGACTGTGTTGTGTTAGTTTGTGCCACCTTTGGACGTTGTGTTGAATTCACCTTTACCACTTCTGGTGGTGTCATATTTGGCTCTAGCACTTTTGCTTGGGCCACAGTTTGATGTCGCAATGCAGAGTGTGCTGTGTTCAAATCTGATGTGCTAATTTGTGGGTCTACACTATAGTTTATGATAATTTTGGAATTTCCATCCTGATCCAGCACAGGGAGAGAGATTGCAGAAATCACCTGCAAATGGGGTTGGGGAGACTGCACAAGCACTGCTTGTGCTTGTGGCTGCCCTTGATTAACAGCCTTACTACTAGCTCCATTAGCATTTGAGCTAGCCACAGCCTGCCACATCATGTTTCCATCCACTGCCACTTTCAGCGTGTTCTGGAGGTCTCGTAGGTTGATGCTTATTGGCTGAACTAGACCCACAGTAGGTAGAACTAATGTCTGTACCACACCCTGAGGAGCAGAGGTCTGAATAGAAATCCCACCCCCTTTATTAGTAGTGCTGGTAGTGTTGATAGCGGTTGTAGTGACAACCGATGTAGTTCTGACAGGTTTAAGTTCATGCTCATCAGGCTCTTCTTTAATCTTCTTAGGAGGAAGCTGTTCCTCTAAAGGTTTGTTATCAATGTCAACTTTCTCCCGCAAGAGGATACGCGTAGGGTGAATCAGAGTACGGGCTGCTTTGACTCCAGGAGTGTGAGACAAGCCATTAATAGCGGGGGAAATTGCTACACACTTCTTACTGCTGATATGAGAACTGTAGGAGCCAGAGTGGGAGAAGCGCTTCTTACAGTTAGAGCACTCATATGGCTTCTCTCCTAGACAGAGAAGGAGGAGGACACTATCATATTTGTTCATTCTGCAATCACATAGCACTCACATGTAATTCAATTTGGCCTGACTCACAAAGCAACCAAATTTATAAATGCCAAAGAAATGCTGTAGAAATATAGTAAACCATCCAGCTTAACTCAACCTGTTATGAATCTTTATGACAAAGCTCCCTGGCTATACTTTCAGTATAATGAGCTTACGGTCTGTTACTCGGTGTAGAAACCGAATAACCCAATCAATACAACAGTGATTTTGTGGCAACTAACCGCTGTGGATGCGCAGGTGTTCCTTCAGGTGATGTTTATACTTAAAGGCTTTAGAGCACTCTGTACATTTGAACTTTCTGTTTCCTCCCAAATGTGAAACCATCTTCTGAAAGAGAGAAAGAGAGAATTTAGAATTCCTCTAGATCTTACTTTGTACCATGTTTATCTTGCATTTATGTTCTAATGTGTCAATACAGACAAATTTCAAGGAGATAATTTGGCTGATATAAAATCTTAATGGGATATAGCTATACTACTGTGTAGTCAAAATTATGTGTACACCTAACCAGCATGGCTGTTTGTGGGCCTTCCCCAAACTGTTGCCACAAAGTCGGAAGCACACATTGGAATAGCGGAAAATTTGAAGCACACATTGTCTAGAATGTTATTGTATGCGGTAGCATAAAGATTTCCCTCCACTGGAACTAAGAAGCCTAGCCCAAACCTGTTCCAGCATGACAATGCTCCTGTGTTCAAAGCAAGGTCCATAAAGACATGGTCTGTCAAGGTTGGCATAGAAGAACATAAGTGGCCTGCACACAACCCCACTGAACCCCTTTGGGATTAAGTGAAATGCTGACTGCCCAATATGAGTGTCACTAATGCTTCTGTGGCTGAACGGGAAAATCCCCATAGCTGCTTTCCAAAATCTAGTCTAAAGCCTTCCCAGAAGAGTGATTATTATAACAGTAAAAAGATGACTAAATATGGAAAGGGATGTTCAGTAAGCTCATGGTTGTGATTGATCAGGTGTCTACATACTTTTGGCCATAAAGTGTATGTACAGTGGGGGAAAAAGTATTTGATCCCCTGCTGATTTTGTACGTTTGCCCACTGACAAAGAAATGATCAGTCTATAATTTTAATGGTAGGTGTATTTTAACAGTGAGAGACAGAATAACAACAAAAACATCCAGAAAAACGCATTTCAAAAAAAATTATAAATTGAAATAAGTATTTGACCCCTTCGACTTAGTACTTGGTGGCAAAACCCTTGTTGGCGATCACAGAGGTCAGACGTTTCTTGTAGTTGGCCACCAGGTTTGCACACATCTCAGGAGGGATTTTGTCCCACTCCTCTTTGCAGATCCTCTCCAAGTCATTAAGGTCTCAAGGCTGACGTTTGGCAACTCGAACCTTCAGCTCCCTCCACAAATTTTCTATGGGATTAAGGTCTGGAGACTGGCTAGGCCACTCCAGGACCTTAATGTGCTTCTTCTTGAGCCACTCCTTTGTTGCCTTGGCTGTGTGTTTTGGGTCATTATCATGCTGGAATACCCATCCACAACCCATTTTCAATGCCCTGGCTGAGGGAAGGAGGTTCTCACCCAAGATTTGACGGTACATGGCCCCGTCCATCGTCCCTTTGATGCGGTGTTGTTGTCCTGTCCCCTTAGCAGAAAAACACCCCCAAAGCATAATGTTCCCACCTCCATGTTTGACGGTGGGGATGGTGTTCTTGGGGTCATAGGCAGCATTCCTCCTCCTCCAAACACGGCGAGTTGAGTTGATGCCAAAGAGCTCAATTTTGGTCTCATCTGACCACAACACTTTCACCCAGTTCTCCTCTGAATCATTCAGGCAAACTTCAGTCGGGCCTGTACATGTGCTTTCTTGAGCAGGGGGACCTTGCGGGCGCTGAAGAATTCCAGTCCTTCACGGCGTAGTGTGTTACCAATTGTTTTCTTGGTGACTATGGTCCCAGCTGCCTTGACATCATTAACAAGATCCTCCCGTGTAGCTCTGGGCTGATTCCTCATCGTTCTCATAATCATTGAAACTCCACGAGGTGAGATCTTGCATGGAGCCCCAGAGCGAGGGAGACTGACAGTTTCTTCCATTTGCGAATAATCGCACCAACTGTCCCCTTCTCACCAAGCTGCTTGGCGATGGTCTTGTAGCCCATTCCAGCCTTGTGTAGGTCTACAATCTTGTCCCTGACATCCTTGGACAGCTCTTTGGTCTTGGCCATGGTGGAGAGTTTGGAATCTGATTGATTGCTTCTGTGGACAGGTGTCTTTTATACAGGTAACAAACTGAGATTAGGAGCACTCCCTTTAAGAGAGTGCTCCTAATCTCAGCTCATTACCTGTGTAAAAGACACCTGGGAGCCAGAAATCTTGCTGATTGATAGGGGATCAAATACTTATTTCACTCATTAAAATGCAAATAAATTTATAACTTTTTTAAAATGCATTTTCTGGATTTTTTTGTTGTTATTCTGTCTCTCACTGTTAAAATACACCTACCATTAAAATTACAGACTGATCATTTCTTTGTCAGTGGGCAAACGTACAAAATCAGCAGGGGATCAAATACTTTTTTCCCCTCACTGTGTACTACTGTAGAACATAGGCATTCGAAAGATCGGTTTGTGTGGGGAAAAATATATATTGAAAAACTGTTGGAGTCTCTTTGGTGTGGTTATGTGCACATCTAATATCTCTTGGCTGGATATTCATGTCAAGTTTCCAGCGCTTACATAGGGTTTAAGAGAGGTGAGATATACCTGCTCTCTTCCATTTTTGTGAGCGTTCATGTGTCGGTCAAGCTGTGTGCGATAGGTGAAAGTGCAGCTGCAGAGAGAGCAACTAAAGTCATCCTTGCTTTTTTCATGACGCAGTTTGATGTGCTCCTTCAGCGATGTGTGACGCTTGTAACCTCGGGAACAGTATGGACATGAGTGGAGCTGAGAGAAATCATCAGGTGTACCTGAGAGAGTAATTCACATTATGAAGAGACATTTGCTTCTTGTTTTTGCTTCTGATCCGTGACATAACATTTTTAAAAAAGCAAACAAAAACAAAAAAAGTAAGGATAGTAGAAAAGAAAGAAAAAGAATGGATTAATTGGAAGAGCTTGTACAGTAATTTGTACCATTCTCATCATGGACTCCTCTCTCTGGCGTGCTCTGTTCCACCTCTGGAATGTCTGGACAAATGACCCCTTTCTTCCCCTGCCATGAGGTTTCATTCATCTGACCGTCTTCATCCTCTTCATCAGTTACACACTCCTCTTTTGATGAAACACACATGGCAAAATAGGACACACACACACACAAAATTAGCACAGAGACACAAGCTGAGTGAACGAAATTGGCACAAATAAGTGTTATTACTGACTGTTTCAAACTATAAACAGCTTATTCTTCACAGCAAACAAAACACACAAGTATCCATTCACTCTGCTCATTACAACCTTCACTACAGGATTTCCTTTTCTCATAGCATAGGATGAAAGTTTCCTACATTTTCACACTCCTCTCTTTAGCACAGCTACATGAGTATGTAATTGCTTACCTTTGACCCTTATTTCCTGTATCAAATCGTCTGGCCCCAGGTTGCCGTCGGTACATATCCCAGACAATAATTTATAATTAATTTAGATCATAATTATATTTTATCTTTAATAACTCATTATTATTGATTATTGTGTAAACAACTGTTTACTTTGTTTACTGACCATTCAATGTGTGTCCCTTGTGTAGCTGCTGTGCTGCACCGAGCTGGAATATGGTCTGCTTTTCCTCTGAAGTGTCAGGAATACTGTCTTCCTCCACAATGTGGAGTTGGTCTTCATCTTCAGAATCTGAAGCTGCTTCTGACACAGTTGAGAAACTTCTCACTGAAAGAGAAAGAGGGAGAGAAATTATGTAGGATTACTTTTTCTAACTAAAATGAATCGATGAATTGAGAATGACCTAGGCCTTATTTCCCAAAAGCATATTAGCATAAAATGCCTAGAGAGATAGCACAAAAGTATAGCATTGAACATTCTCTGTAGCAGTAAAAACTGTGGATCCCAGTCACAGATATCCCATGCAATAAAGATCATACTGTTTCCCATGCTCAAAATACACTAGATGGCCCAAAGTATGTGGACACGCCTTACTATGCACAAATGTTCTCTAGAGTGATTCAGTTTCTGGCAGTCTGATGAATGAATCTGGGAATTGGAATGGGACGTCCAACAAGCTCTTATAAGTGTGATGGTCAGGAGTATTCAATACACTGCAGATCCCAAATAAATTGATATACAGTATGATATACAATCCAACAAGCTCTTATAAGTGTGATTGTCCGCTGTATTCAATAAATTGCAGCTGGTAACCATGACGGGAAAGTCATTGATAAAAGCCTGTATACCAGTATTCAGTGTGTGAGTCATTAGCACACTTAATACTTCCTGTACAGACAGTGATGTCAAGCACAAACATGGTCAAAACTCCTAACATGCAGAAACCTCACCACAAAGTCACACGGCTTGGTGGCTTTGGGTGACACTCACCCCTCAGTCCTTCGCTGAGTAGGGTTTCCCTCAGTGCACTAAGCATCTCTTAGCATTGCCCATCATCTGATGAACCATGCACCTGTGATACCTGCCACAAGCATAGTTTTCCCTCACCATACTAAGCTCGAACCCACTGAATTTTCCACTGAAGTCAGCTGGATTCTGCAAACACACATACACAGGCCAGAGTGGGTCTCCCTCGATTTCCCAGTATCTGCACAGAGCAGGCCTCCCCCGATGCTTCAGCTTACAGAGGTGCTTGAAAGTTTGTGAATTAGGGTCTGAGCGCCTACGATGCGAGGACCCTAGTGGATTTCCTTCGTTTATTATTATTAGGGCCTGAGCACCTGTGGTGTGAGGACCCTATTGGACTTCCTCCATTTATTATTAGAGCCCAAGCCCTGAAAGTGCACAGGACCCTATTGTTTTTCTAAGGATTATTATTATTCTTTTTTTTTCCCCCCTCAAAGTTTCTTGGGCTTTTGGGGCCCTTAACATGCTCAAAAACTCACACACGTCTGACGCACTCATTAGAGTCGTCGGCCATTAGGCCCCCACAAAGAGTAGCACATAGGCATGGTGGGGGGGGGCTCTGTAGCGCCCCCTTTTACACAGTAAAAAACCTGTACATAAATTGTACATACTTGTGCGTATATGCACGAAACTCAGTACTAGGCTTGTCACGGTACCAAAATTTCAGTAGTCGGTACCAATACCAGTAAAATTCCACGGTACTCGGTACCCATTTCGGTACCAAAGCAAAACACAAAAACATTCTAATTGAACAACACACTATTTTATTAATAAAGTTAAATATCAATATAAAATGTTTGGGTTTTTTTAATGGCATTCTTTATACTTCAAGTATTTCAAAGTGTTTCAAGTTTTTTTCCACAAGTAATTAAAGGTATAAAAATAAATAAACAAAAAAATTACAAGCATGCAAAACACAAAAGTATGCCATAATTGAACAACACACACTTCTTATTTATAAAGTTAAATATTAAAATAAATGAAAACAAATGTATTTGTATATTTCAAGTATTTCTGAAAAATGCTTTAAGTTTTGGCCTTAGGTTTTTTTCCCTTCAAGTAAATAATAACTAAATAAATTACAAGCAAAAATACAAACTATGTAAAAAAGTTTCTGAAACGAAACACTTGTGTGGAGGCGGGGGCGTGGTCGAGCACCGGTTTGTGAATGGAGGGCGGAGCCGGAGAAAGCGAGTGGTAAGGTTTACACATCTGTAGGAAATTGAGACTAACGAGTGTAACAGTTTAAAGGTTGGGCAAGGAGGAGGGCGTGGCCAGGCTGTGAGGACGCACACCTGGCACTGATCTGTCTAATCAGTGGGAGAGAGAGATAAAGGAGCGGCTGGAAGCGCCGGAGGGAGAGAGAGAGACGCACCTGCATTTTGTGTTCAGTTTGTGTGTTTTATGTTTGGTTTCAGTTTCATTTATTATTAAATTTTATGTTTATGTTCAGCCGGTTCCCGCCTCCTCCTTGCCCGACCTTTAAACTGTTACACTGGTGCCAAAACCCGGGAAGGAGGAGGGACGCGCTGTCAGAGAGCTCTCGCCGCTGTGGGAGGACCGTGACACCGAGGAGGCGGTGGTGCTGGAGCAATTGCCGAGGAGGACGGAGGAGTCGCTGCCGTCTGCCAGGATGCGGAGGAACTGCTGCCGTCCGCCTGAAAGGGGAGGAGCGGTTGCCGTTCGCCAGGAAATGGAGGACCCGCTGCTGTCCACCAGGGAAGCAGAGACGTGGCTGCCGTCCACCTGCAAAAGGGGAGGAGCCCGACTTCTGCCGGGGAAGCAGAGATGTGGCTGCCGTCCGCCTGGAAAGGGGAGGAGCCGCTGCCGTCCGCCTGGAAAGGGGAGGAGCCTCAGCCGTCCGTAGGGGAGGAGCCGCAGCCGCCCGCTCGGAAGTCCAGTGCCATCGCCCGGCATCGTGGGGGGTCGCTTCCCAGCTGGCTGAGAACCGGATGGCAGCGTATCTGGGGACCGGAGTGGTTTTTTCCTCTCTCTCTCCTCTCTTTCTCTCTGGCTCGCTCTCCAGCTTGCTTCTTCTCTCTCCCCTCTTCCTCCTCCTCGTCTCTCCTCTCACTCGCAGGTTGAGTGGCAGCACCGCCCTCCCGAAAGGGTGGGAGGGGGTGTACGTCAGGCCGGAGACCTGACTCTGGCGATGGAGGAGTGTGGCGAGGAGGAGGGCGTGGCCAGGCGGTAATCAGTGGGAGAGAGAGATAAAGGAGCGGCTGGAAGCGCCAGAGAGAGAGAGACGCACGTGTATTTTGTGTTCAGTTTGTGTGTTTTATGTTTGGTTTCAGTTTCATTTACAGCTGTGGCCAAAAGTTTTGAGAATGACACAAATATTAATTTTTACAAAGTCTGCTGCCTCAGTTTTTATGATGGCAATTTGCATATACTCCAGAATGTTATGAAGAGTGATCAGATGAATTGCAATTAATTTCAAAGTCCCTCTTTGCCATGAAAATGAACTTAATCCCAAAAAAACATGTCCACTGCATTTCAGCCCTTCCACAAAAGGACCAGCTGACATCATGTCAGTGATTCTCTCGTTAACACAGGTGAGAGTGTTAACGAGGACAAGGCTGGAGATCACTCTGTCATGCTGATTGAGTTAGAATAACAGACTGGAAGCTTTAAAAGGAGGGTGGTGCTTGAAATTATTGTTCTTCCTCTGTTAACTATGGTTACCTGCAAGGAAACACGTGCAGCCATCATTGCTTTGCACAAAAAGGGATTCACAGGCAAGGATATTGCTGCTAGTAAGATTGCACCTAAATCAACCATTTATCGGATCATCAAGACCTTCAAGGAGTGAGGTTCAACTGTTGTGAAGAAGGCTTCAGGGCGCCCAAGAAAGTCCAGCAAGCGCCAGGACCGTCTCCTAAAGTTGATTCAGCTGCGGGATCAGGGCACCACCAGTGCAGAGCTTGCTCAGGAATGGCAGCAGGCAGGTGTGAGTGCGTCTGCACGCACGGTAAGGTGAAGACTTTTGGAGGATGGCCTGGTGTCAAGAACGGCAGCAAAGAAGCCACTTATCTCCAGGAAAAACATCAGGGACAGACTGCTATTCTGCAAAAAGTACAGGGATTGGACTGCTGAGGACTGGAGTAATGTCATTTTCTCTGATGAATCCCCTTTCCGATTGTTTGGGGCATCTGGAAAAAAGCTTGTCCGGAGAAGAAAAGGTGAGCGCTACCGTCAGTCCTGTGTCATGCCAACAGTAAAGCATCCTGAGACCACTCATGTGTGGGGTTGCTTCTCAGCCAAGGGAGTGGGCTCACTCACAATTTTGCCTAAGAACACAGCCATGAATAAAGAATGGTACAAAAACATCCTCAGAGAGCAACTTCTCCCAACCATCCAAGAACAGTTTGATGACGAACAATGCCTTTTCCAGCATGATGGGGCACCTTGCCACAAGGCAAAAGTGATAACGAAGTGGCTCGGGGAACAAAACATCGACATTTTGGGTCCATGGCCAGGAAACTCCCCAGACCTTAATCCCATTGAGAATTTGTGGTCAATCCTCAAGAGGTGGGTGGACAAACAAAAACCCACAAACTCTGACAAACTCCAAGCATTGATTATGCAAGAATGGGCTGCCATCAGTCAGGATGTGGCCCAGAAGTTGATTGACAGCATGCCAGGGCGAATTGCAGAGGTCTTGAAAAAGAAGGGTCAACACTGCAAATATTGACTCTTTGCATAAACTTCATGTAATTGTCAATAAAAGCCATTGACACTTATGAAATGCTTGTGATTATACTTCAGTAACAGTTAGTAACATCTGACAAAAAGATCTAAAAACACTGAAGCAGCAGACTTTGTGAAAATTAATATTTGTGTCTCAAAACTTTTGGCCACGGCTGTACTATTAAATTGTACGTTCATGTTCAGCCGGTTCCCGCCTCCTCCTTGCCCGACCTTTAAACTGTTACACTCGTTAGTCTCAATTTCCTACAGGTGTGTAAACCTTACCACTCGCTTTCTCCAGCTCCGCCCTCCACTCACAAGCCGGTGCTCGACCACGCCCCCGCCTCCACATACCCCCACCGCCTGACTCAGGCCGGGGAGCATCCATCATTACGTAAGAAAAAATGAGGATGTTTTTTGCAGTCCTACACTTGAATTAAACTATGCTACAACATCCATAATGCAACCGCTACCATAATTGCACGGTGCACCTGTGAAAAGTTCCCAACTGACTACCTGTCAGACAGCGCATCAGTACCGGGTTGACCCGGTACTCAATACTACCGGTACTTGTGAAAATCTGGTACCATCAACTTTTTGTTTTTTTAGTACCGACTTGGTACCGAAGTACCGGTACTTTTTGACAACCCTACTCAGTACATGTGTGTATATATATATCTCAAACTTGAGCTGTGTGTTTGGTACTGGGTGTCTCATCAGATGGATGTGACTGTTGTGAGTCACAGTCATAGCGCCACCAACTGGCAGCAGGAAGTGTGTGAATTACAACATACTTTGCAATAATCCTCTTATCTTTACCCGTATCATCTCAAACTTAAATATTGAATACTTAAATATCTTAAATATTGTTGCCATGGTAACGCATCAAACATTAATGCTCGTCTCTGGTGCTTTTGAGGCTCTTAGCATGCTTAAAATTTCATAAAAATTGGCACACACATCAGAGTTGTCAGCCTTTAGTAGTAGTCAAAAGCTAAAACATGGGCGTGGAGGAGGGGCTCTGTAGCGCCCCCTTTTGACTAAAGTGGTGGGGTCAGGATTACATACAGTCACCAAACTCGGTACATATTGATCTCATCAAGCCGGACAACTTTCAAAATAACAGTCATTAGCTCCACCCAACAGGAAGTCAGCCATTTTGGATTTAATGTGGAATTTTTGAAAATTGCAGGCTCTGCATTTTTAAATCCTTCTCCTATGGGATTCATGTGATTGTCACCAAACATGGACAAAATTATGCCAAGACATTGCAGATGTTAAATTTTTAAGAGATTTTTGAAATCTCAAATGGTTTCACCATGGCAAGACAATACATTTATAGCAATTAAAGGGAAACAGTGAGTGCCTCATATCTTCTGCATGCAATGAGTGATTTACATCAAACTTGAGCTGTATGTTTGGTACTGGGGGCTGATCACATGGATGTGACTACTGTGACTCACGGTCATAGCGCCACCAACTGGTAGCAGGAAGTGTGTCACTTAAAACAGACTTTTAAATAGTCTTCTTGTATTTTCCCGAATCGCTTCAAACTTTGTCAGAATATTGTTGAGACAAGCCTCAACCTTGATATTACAACAGACTTTGCAATAATGTGGATTTTTTGAAAATCACACGTGGTGAACTTTTAAATACACCTCTTAGGGGATTCATGTGATTGTCATCAAACTTGGGGAACATTATGGCAAGACAATGAGGATGCAAAAGGGTGCACCCTTTTGACTAAAGTGGTGGGGTCAGTTTTACCTACAGTCATCAAACTCGGTAGATACATTCATCTCATCAAGCGGGACAACTTTCAAAATAACAGTCATTAGCTCCACCCAACAGGAAGTCGACCATTTTGGATTCAATGTGGATTTTTTTGAAAATTGCAGGCTGTGAACTTTTAAATACTCCTCCTAGGGGATTCATGTGATTTTCACCAAATTTGGTGAACATTATGGCAAGACAATGAGGATACAAAATTGCAAAGGGATTGAACAGTTTCGCCATGGCGAGGCAATGCATTTATGGAGAATAGGGAAACAGGAAGTGTCTCATATCTTTTGCATGCATCAAGTGATTTAGATGAAACTTGAGCTGTATGTTTGGTACTGGGGGGCTGATCACATGGATGTAACTATTGTGAGTCATAGCACCACCAACTGGCAGCAGGAAGTGTGTCACTTAAAACAGGCATTTAAATAGTCATATTATATTTACCAGAATCGCTTCAAACTTGGTCAGAATAATGTGGAGACATGGCTGATGTTAACTTGCAAAATGATTCTTGATATTTTAAATATTGTTGCCATGGTAATGCATCAAACATTAATGCTCGTTTCTGTTTTTTTTGAGGCGCTTAGCATACTTACAATTTCATGAATGTTGGCACACACGTCAGAGTTGTCGGCCGTTAGGAGTTGGCAAAAGCTAAGACATGGCCGTGGAGAAGGGGCTCTGTAGCGCCCCCCTTTGACTAAACTGGTGGGGTCAGTTTTACCTACAGTCACCAAACTATACTGATATATTGATCTCCTCAAGGTGCCAAGACATTGCAGATGCTAAATGTTGAAGAGATTTTTGATATTTCAAACAGTTTCGCCATGGCGAGGCAATAAATTTATGGCAATTAAAGGGAAAGTGTCTCATATCTTCTGCATGCAATGAGTGATTTAGATCAAACTTCAGCTGTATGTTTGATACTGGGGGCTGATCACATTGATGTGACTACTGTGAGTCACGGTCATAGCCCCACCAACTGGTAGCAGGAAGTGTGTCACTTAAGACAGACTTTTAAATAGTCTTCTTATATTTACCCGAATCGCTTCCAACTTGATCAGAATATTGGTGAGATAAGCCTGATGAAAAATTGCAAAAGGAGTCTTGATATCTTAAATAATGTTGTCATGGTAATGCATCAAACTTTAATACTCTTTTAGGTACTCGATCCCGGAGTTGGACTCCGTGTCAAACGTATGAACGAACTCGGACTTCTCACGCACTCGGGTAAATTTGTACTCGAACTTGACATGGACTTGGAAATTTTGGACTCAGAGATTTTTCAGTGTACATTCGAGTCCACATCATGTGCAGGGGTGTTACCTGGGTATTTTTTCTTTAGCCCTGAATAATTCTCCACTTGGAGCGGTTTGTCCAGCCTGTAATTTTATATCTTCAGTGAACTTAGCTTCACTAAGCTACAGTGATAGCTGATAGCTACAGAAGCCTACTCTCGTGTTAGAGAGCCAAAAAGTTTTATATTTTATCGGTCTGGTAGTCCTGCAAACAGTGATAACACCCGAGGCAAGTTTTATGATAAATCCAACTTTTTGTCCAATTTTAAATTAGCCCTTACAAGAAAGAAAAAATGCAGGCAAACAGTCTATTTAGACTCGAGTACCGAATTGAGTTCTCTTTAGCAGCTTATTCCGCTTGGACGGTCAAATAAACACACACACATCATGTCAGAATGCAGGTCTGGCCAAGTGTTCATGTAAACACAGCCGGTTATGTCTTAAGTGAATGTGAACAGTTGGGAAATCGGAGGTGTGTCAGTACAGTATATTGGATCTGTGCATTAACTCTTAAAGTGACAGCAGTCTAATAAACCTAATTAATCACATAACAAAACACACAGAGAAAATCACTCACTCACTTGACTGAATAACTTCAGTAAATTTAATAAGAATCACTGTATGTGTCATACGGTGAAGTTTATTTTATTTTACATTTAATTACTTTATTCAATTTCTGTAGTATTTCTTATTGAATATTACTGATAGACCTGCCTGAGAAAACGTATCATTATCATGAAATAAGATTGTAGTCGTATCGCCCAGCCCAAAACATTAGCATTTGGTGATTCTAGTCTTGAATTTCACATAAAATGTGAACTGTACTTCTTAATGTAGTAAATATCATAAACCCTGCTGATAGGGACTTTTTATTTAATTTATTTAATTCCTAAAATGAAAAAAAGTTACAACATCAGAGCTGTGTTCAGAAATGAGTTTGTTGTCATTCATAGACAGATTAAAAACAGAAATAAAGCATGAAGCTTGTTATGACGCTGCTAAATGTAACTCTACTCTGTACTCTCTCTCTCAGCCTGTATAACTCTGGGGGAGAGGCATCAAATCACTGAAATGTCAACTTGAACTGGAGGACACAATATAGTGTGTTACAATAACAAAACAGGTTCATTTATATTTTCATACACTTGTAATATAATAAAAGTTCTACATATACCTCTATTAGGGAGGGGTGATATTTTATCGTTTGTGATATACCAGGAGAAATTCTCCCCACAATAAGAAATTAGTCTTACCGCTATAATAAGGATAAAGCCTAGTTGATGACGTATTTCTGTGCGTGACGGTCTGTGACCTATTCACAGCTCACGTGTAGAGCGAAAATAAGTATGGCGGAAGGTGGACGTGAAGCTGAGGAGGAGTTTATCGCTAAAGGAGCCTGGTGTTTGGGTTTTTACTGTTTTTTTATTCTTTTATATAATTGGTATATTTTAGGAGCCTATCTGATGATGGGTAAATTTTACTTTTAGATCAATGTTTGTGTTTCTGAGGCTCTCAAGACTGCATGCAGCTATCACTTGTAGCCAAAAACACTATATCGTCACTGATATCGTTATTGCAATAAATACCAGAAAATATGGTGATATAGTTTTAAGTCCATATCGCCCATCCCTAACCTCTATATCCCTTTTTTCATTGAAACAATTTTTTGATAGGAAACTAGTTGAGGTTCTGATGACATGAAATAAAAATATGAAATGGCAATGGTAAGATGTAATAGTGGTATTTTTTGTTACACTTATGCTGCCATTGGTTTGTGAAGGTTTAACATATTAAATAGTGTTGCCGTGGTAACGCATCAAACTTTAATACTCTTTTCTTTGTATATTTGGGTGTTTTACTGTACAGTACTCGCTTCACTATGCATTGTTTTCATAAACACACCGAGTGGCGATGGCTCCTTGTGCTTCGGCCCGTCATCTATATTTATTCTACTTCTTCTTCTTCTCCGAAATGAATCATATTTTTTGAGGGCCTAAACATGCTCGAAAACTCTTAAGGCCTTTGTGATGCTAAATTGCGAAGATCTTGAGTTTTCGTCAAAGGGCGTGTTTCTGGCAGCCTGACAAAATTCAATGTTTCGCCATGAAACAGGAAGTTGCTATAACTCAGGCATGCAATGTCCAATCTGCCCCAAACTTCACAAGTTTGATAAGAGTCCTGTCCTGAACACATTTCCATGCCCATATTCAGTTATAGTCACAGCGCCACCTGCTGGCAACATGAAGTCTGGCAAATACAAATGACTTGGACGTAGTCCTCCTATACTTAGCTACTTAGATGCATATTGGCCATCGTGCTCCATTTTCCTAAAGCCACCAGGTGGCAGTGACACCTGTGCGAGGGCCCTATCATCGATGCTTGCAGCATTAATTTTCTATATATCTGCATAAATATGACCTAAAACATCAGATTTTCATACAAGTCCTAAAAGTAAACAAAGATAACCCAATTAAACAAAAAAATATATATTATACTTGGTCATTTATTTATTGAGGGAAATGATCCAATATTACATAAGTGTGAGTGGCAAAAGTATGTGAACCTCTAGGATTAGCAGGTAATTTGAAGGTGAAATTAGAGTCAGGTGTTTTCAGTCAATGGAATGACAATCAGGTGTGAGTGAGCACCTTGTTTTATTTAAAGACCGGGGATCCATCAAAGTCTGATCTTCACAACACATGTTTGTGGCAGCACGAACAAAGGAGATTTTTGAGGACCTCATAAAAATTTTTTAAAAAGAGTTGTTGATGCTCATCAGGCTGGAAAGGTTTACAAAGCCATCTCTAAAGAGTTTGGACTCCACCAATCCACAGTCAGACCGACTGTGTGCAAATGGAGGAAATTCAAAACCATTGTTACCCTCCCCAGGAGTGGTCAACCAACAAAGATCACTCCAAGAGCAAGACGTAATAGTCCGCAAGGTCACAAAGGGACCCAGGGAAACTTCTAAGCAACTAAAGCCCTCTCTCACATTGGCTAATGTTAATGTTCATTAATCCACCATCAGGAGCACACTGAACAACAATGGTGTGCATGGCAGGATTGAAAGGAGAAAGCTACTGCTCTCCAAAGAGACCATTGCTGCCTGTCTGCTGTTAGATCATGTGGACAAGCCAGAAGGCTAATGGAAAAATGTTTTGTGGACGAATGAGACCAAAACAGAACTTTTCCTTTTAATGAGAAGCGTTATATTTGGAGAAAGGAAAATACTGCATTCCAGCATAGGAACCATCCCATCTTTGAAACATGGTGGTGGTAGTATCATGGTTTGGGCCTGTTTTGCTGCATCTGCGCCAGGACAGCTTGCCTTAATTCTGAATTATACCAGCAAATTCTAAAGGAAAATGTCAGGACATCTGTCCATGAACTGAATCTCAAGAGAAAGTCATGCAGCAAGACAATGACCCTAAGCACACAAATGGTTCTACCAAAGAACGGTTAAAGAAGAATAAAGTTAATGTGGAATGGCCAAGTCAAAGTCCTGACCTTAATCAAATAGAAATGTTGTGGAAGGACCTGAAGCAAGCAGTTCATGTAAGGAAACCCACCAACATCCCAGAGTTGAAGCTGTTCTGTACTGAGGAACGGGTTAAAATTCCTCCAAGATGATGTGCAGGACTGATCACTTACCAGAAATATATAGTTGCAGTTACTGCTGCACAAGGGGATCACACGAGATACTGAAAGTATAAATTAGCAATTTGCAACGTGTGTACCAAGGAACTCCCATGAGGCAGAAAGCACCCAAAACATTTTAACACCACCAACCTCATCAGACATTTGAAGGTTAATCATGTATGAGCAATATGAGCAGTTTTCAAAGTTAGCTAGGGCTAAGAGAGAGTGGGACAGTTTAGCAACTCAGGTGCCACTCACTCAGCTGTCTGTAACAGTGACGTTTCAAAGACAGCAACTGTACAGCAAGGACAGAAAGAAGCATAAAGAAATATCAGACAGAATAATGGAATTCATATGCCTTGATCACAAGCCGCTGTCTATTGTGGAAGACGAAAGGTTCCGGCACCTCATGTCCTACTTGGATTCATGTTACACTCTGCCAGGGCATAAATATTTCATGTATACAAATATTTCATATTTGATGTATGCCTGCCGCAGTTATACCAGTGTTTACACATGTCGACAGCCTTATGAGGGACGACATAACATCAATCAGTTTCACAAGTGACATTTGGAGACATGTCCATGTCTCATGACACATGTCACCATGTCCATGTTGAGCCTAACTTCAATCAAAACTTTTAATCAAAACTTCGAACTACAATAAGTTGTTCTTCATTCTCAAGAGTTTTCAGGGTCACACACACCGCGGAGGCTCTTGCTGCTGCATTGAGCGACATGTTTTGTGCATGGGGAATCCTGAAGGAAAAATGCATTTTATTCTAAGGGATAATGCAAAGAACATGGAAAAGGCCATGAGGGATGCCGATCTACCCAGCCTGCCAACTTCAACGTATTCATAAACAACTGGGCTAGCCTATCAAGAGGCTACAGCAAGATGTACCTACCAGGTGGAACAGTACTTTATACATGCTACAGTCTGCTAGAACACAAACGTGCCATGTGCGCTTATGGAGCTGACAATGACTTACACTCCAAGTTCACCAGCAGCCAGTGGAAATTGGTGGAAAATATGATTTTGCTACTCGCCCCATCTGAAGAGCTCACGCAACAGATCAGCTCATCAACTGCATCGGCTGCAGATGTTATACCATCCATCAGAGCTTTAACTCGTCTTCTTGAGAAAACAGCAGAGACTGACCATGGTGTAAAAACTTCAAAAGCCGAGCGAATTAAAGAGCAGGCAAGAAAGCAGGCAAATGAGTACTGTATGAAAACGTTTCAATTCAGAATCGATATAAATCGATGGAACATCTATTTTTTTCACTATTCTAGCAGGAAAGTTATATTTGTCAACCTCTAAGCTGTTCCCAATAACCAAGCACAGGCTGCTATGGTTTAAGTTAATATGTTGCACACGTTGCTTGCCAATAAATAAATATTTGTAAATTCATGATACTTTCTCATCTCTTAATTTTAATACTTAATATACACTGTTGTTAATAGGGTTGTCAAAAGTACCGGTACTAAAAAAACAAAAAGTTGACAGTAGCAGATTTTCACAAGTACCAGTAGTACTGAGTACCGGGTCAACCCGGTACTGATGCGCTGTGTGACAGGTGGTCGGTCGGGAACTTTTCATAGGTGCACCGTGCAGTTATGGTAGCGGTTGCATTATGGATGTTGTAGTATAGTTTAATTCAGGTGTAGGATTCATCCTCATTTTTTCTTACTTAATGGTTAGCATACGCGCGTGTAACGCTAATACGGTCACGTGTCCTTATTAAACATTTAATTCTTTTAAAAAAATCCATAGCTTACCGGTGGGCCACTGCGTTGTTAAGTGTAAAACTATGCTGTGTACACAGTTGCTGTGTTTATGTAGATACCTGTAGGTACTCATTTTGCATGAGTATCTACATAAACACAGCAACTGTGTACACATCTTTGGAAAGCTAAGATTCTTGTGCCTCGATTGATATAAACCAAAACTGAGGCAACTCACCTATGAAGCCTCATAATAGTCCACTGATCCATAACATCCCCACAAAAACAGTCTTGTTAAACTGGCAAAGGTCCAAATGATCCAATTAAGTAAAAATATTGAGTCCAAAACACATTATTACATCAATAAATACCCACAGACTATTGCTGAGTCATTTCAAATTATAGGCAGATGAGCCTAATCTTTCAGGTTTTCTCTGATATAACTCCGGTTCACTTTCAGCTCTTCAATTTAAAAGTCTGTGTGTAAAGATACCTAACGAGTGGCAAGTGTTTCACTTCAGAAACTTTTTTTTTTTTTTTTTTTTTTTTTACATAGTTTGTATTTTTTGCTTGTAATTTATTTAGTTATTATTTACTTGAAGGGAAAAAAAAACCAAAGGCCAAAACTTAAAGCATTTTTCAGAAATACTTGAAATATACAAATACATTTGTTTTAATTTATTTCAATATTTAACTTTATAAATAAGAAGTGTGTGTTGTTCAATTATGGCATATTTTTGTGTTTTGCATGCTTGTGATTTTTTTGTTTTATTTATTTTATACCTTTAATTACTTGTGGAAAAAAAACTTGAAACTCTGAAATACTTGAAGTATACAGAATGGCATTGTTTTTTAAATACATTTTATATTGATATTTAACTTTATTAATAAAATAGTGTGTTGTTCAATTAGAAATTTTTATGTTTTCCTTTGGTACCGAAATTGGAATTTTACTGGTATTGGTACCGACTACTGAAATTTTGGTACCGTGACAACTCTAGTTGTCAAATATAGTTTAAAAAGGATGCTACATGATAAATAGAGGGCTTGACCCCGTGAATAATAGACCCGGTGATCGGTAGATACAGCTCCAGCGATCAGGGATCGGCCGCAAAAATCCTGATATGAGCACCCCTAACTGAAAGCAAAGGTTCACATATGTTTGCCACTCACAGATATGTAATATTGGATTATTTTCCTCAATAAGTAAATGATGTAAATAAGTAAATGAAGTATGATATTGTTTTAGGTCATGTTTATGCGGAAATATAGAAAATTCTAAAGGGTTCACAAACATTCCAGCATCACTGTAGGGTAAGGCCTGTGGGTGTGCCTTCTTTTTGCTAAACACAGACTGGAGTTTAAGGGAAGTATTCTCTAATAATCACTTGTTTTGTTTCTTAGTGATTCATTCACATGCCCCGTCATCTGATGACTAGTGGACCTGTGACGCCACTATACACAGAACTTCAGCTGTAAGTGATTTCCAGCCATGCTGCAGAATTTGCATTCATGCAGCCAGTGTCTAAGTCTAAGCTATGTGTCCTCTGCCCCTGCACCGACAGTCTCAGAGAAACAATCTTCGTTTTGGATGTCCCCTGTGATACAGTATCACTCCAATCTGCAACTATCAACTCCTCTATGTAAGAGCTGATCGAAACCTTACTCCTAGCAGTGGGACACCTAGGCCAGGACACAGAATGGCTCTCCACCATTTAGGTTTATCTATGGCAGCAGATGTGGTTCACACAATCCGCACTTTCAAAACCTCAAGAAAAAGACAAACCAACAGAAAAGGGGCCCGTCAATACCTCTCAGCTTTTATGGGTGTTTATGTCTCTTGCACAGTCTGCCAGCTAGATCACTCACTCTCTCTCTGGTTATGGCAGTCATTGAAAGCACAAAGAAACACAAGTATACTGGTGGTCACACAGGTGAAAATCATCACGTGTTACCTGCCGGCTCAACCCACTTCCTCTCAGTCATCGGCTGACGCGCAACCATGCCCCTATTGCCACATACCCCCACAACCCACCTCGGGCCAGGGAGCCATCGGGACTGCAGCTTGGGTCTCAGGCAGGCCACAATCGCTGCTGACTTTTCAATTTAGGCACGCACCAGCCCATGGCCTTTCCACACTTCTTTGGATTTGCTGAGAGTCCCACCCATCTCAAGGATCTCGATACAGCTCTCAGATGTTGTAAATGCCACTGCCAATCATTACTGTAATGCATCTGAAATTAATCTAAATAAACAGAGGTATACAGTTGCAATCAAAATTATTCAACCACCATTGCAAATCAGGTTTATTGTCAAAATGTACAGCCTTTCGGCTGTTTGCAATGAACAAATCAAACAAAAGCAACTGATATAGTTCAACTCAACGAATGCTTCAAGTGGTTTCCCCAAATTCAACTGAAAATGCAACTTATAATGACTTCTCCAGTCTCAAAATTATTCAACCCCCTGAATAGAATTCCTCATAACAGCACAAATATGCAAAATAGGTGTTGTCTCAAGCACACTTGATGCAACTAATCAAGGGCTTCATTAGTTGCACCAGGTGTGCTTGAGCTGGAACACATGAAATACCTGAACTGGCTAGGGGCAGAAAATACATGAAATACCTGGATGGGGCAGAAAAAGGAAGCGATCAATGGCTGCAACCAGATTTCTGAGAATGCAGGTGGTGAAAAACTTGCGAGTGACTGCAAAAGACCTGCAGCAAGACTTGGTGGCAACAAGCACTGAGGTTTCAGTGAGCATAGTATAGCACAAGAAAAGTCGGCTCAAAATCATATAAATAAGCCACATAAGTTTTGGGATTCTGTTCTGTGGAGCAATGAAACAAAACTGGAACTTTTCAGCACAATCAGCAGTATGTCTGGAGAAAGAAGAATGAAGAAAGAACACTCTGTCCACAGTCAAGCATGGTGGTGGCTCAGTGATGCTCTGAGGCTGCTTTGCATCCTCTGGCACTGGAAACCTGCAGCGTGTGGAAGGCAAGATGGATTCATTGAAGTAGCAGGAAATCCTAGGATAAATCGTCATGCCATCTGTGAGGAAGCTGAAGGTTGGGCGTCATTGGACCTTCCAACAGGACAATGATCCCAAGCATACCTCAAATTCCACCAAGGCTTGGTTGCAGAAGACGTCCTGGAAGATTCTACATGGCCATCAGTCACCTGACTTGAACCCCATAGAAAATCTCTGGGGTATTTGAAGAAGGCGGTTGCAGCACGCAAACCCAAGAATATTACTGAACTGGAGGCCATTGCTCATGAGGAATGGGCTAAGATTCCTCAGGAACGCTGCCAGAAGCTGGTGTCTGGCTATGCATCTCATTTGCAGCAGGTCATAACAGCAAAAGGATGCTCTATTAAGTACTAAAAAAATGTAAAAAATAATAATATTAATAATAAATAAATAAATAAATAAATAAAAAGTGGGGCAGTGGTAGCTCAGTTAGGCGACTGATTGGAAGGTTGTGAGTTCAAATCCCAGCACCGCCAAGCTGCCACTGTTGGGACCTTGAGCAAGGCCCTTAACCCTCAACTGCTTCCCGAGCTCCGCAGCAAAAAATGGCTGCCCACTGTTCCGTGAACACAGTTTGTAGTGTGTGTTCAATACTCACAACTCCTAATGTGTGTGCACTAACTTGGATGGGTTAAATGCAGAGGACAGGTTACCATACATTGGCCGTCACTTTCACTTTCACTAAATATGCTTGCCATGAAGGGGTTGAATACAGAGGACAGTTAAAGTACATTTACTTGAGTACTGTACAGCCGTGGCCAAAAGTTTTGAGAATGACACAAATATTAATTTTTACAAAGTCTGCTGCCTCAGCTTTTATGATGGCAATTTGCATATACTCCAGAATGTTATGAAGGGTGATCAGATGAATTGCAATTAATTTCAAAGTCCCTCTTTGCCATGAAAATGAACTTAATCCCAAAAAAACATGTCCACTGCATTTCAGCCCTTCCACAAAAGGACCAGCTGACATCATGTCAGTGATTCTCTCGTTAACACAGGTGAGAGTGTTAACGAGGACAAGGCTGGAGATCACTCTGTCATGCTGATTGAGTTAGAATAACAGACTGGAAGCTTTAAAAGGAGGGTGGTGCTTGAAATTATTGTTCTTCCTCTGTTAACTATGGTTACCTGCAAGGAAACACGTGCAGCCATCATTGCTTTGCACAAAAAGGGATTCACAGGCAAGGATATTGCTGCTAGTAAGATTGCACCTAAATCAACCATTTATCGGATCATCAAGACCTTCAAGGAGAGAGGTTCAACTGTTGAGAAGAAGGCTTCAGGGCGCCCAAGAAAGTCCAGCAAGCGCCAGGACCGTCTCCTAAAGTTGATTCAGCTGCGGGATCGGGGCACCACCAGTGCAGAGCTTGCTCAGGAATGGCAGCAGGCAGGTGTGAGTGCGTCTGCACGCACAGTAAGGCGAAGACTTTTGGAGGATGGCCTGGTGTCAAGAAGGGCAGCAAAGAAGCCACTTCTCTCCAGGAAGAACATCAGGGACAGACTGCTATTCTGCAAAAAGTACAGGGATTGGACTGATGAGGACTGGGGTAATGTCATTTTCTCTGATGAATCCCCTTTCCGATTGTTTGGGGCATCTGGAAAAAAGCTTGTCCGGAGAAGAAAAGGTGAGCGCTACCATCAGTCCTGTGTCATGCCAACAGTAAAGCATCCTGAGAACACAAATGTGTGAGGTTGCTTCTCAGCCAAGGGAGTGGGCTCACTCACAATTTTGCCTGAGAACACAGCCATGAATAAAGAATGGTACAAAAACATCCTCAGAGAGCAACTTCTCCCAACCATCCAAGAACAGTTTGGTGACGAACAATGCCTTTTCCAGCATGATGGGGCACCTTGCCACAAGGCAAAAGTAATAACGAAGTGGCTCGGGGAACAAAACATCGACATTTTGGGTCCATAGCCAGGAAACTCCCCAGACCTTAATCCCATTGAGAATTTGTGGTCAATCCTCAGGAGGCGGGTGGACAAACAAAAACCCACAAACTCCAAGCATTGATTATGCAAGAATGGGCTGCCATCAGTCAGGATGTGGCCCAGAAGTTGATTGACAGCATGCTAGGGCGAATTGCAGAAGTCTTGAAAATGAAGGGTCAACACTGCAAATATTGACTCTTTGCATAAACTTCATGTAATTGTCAATAAAAGCCACTGAAACTTATGAAATGCTTGTGATTATACTTCAGTAACAGTAACATCTGACAAAAAGATCTAAAAACACTGAAGCAGTAGACTTTGTGAAAATTAATATTTGTGTCATTCTCAAAACTTTTGGCCACGGCTGTACTTTACATGAGTATTATTTTTTCTGGAAACTTGTGACTTTAACTTCACTGCATTTGAACGACAAATATTGTACTTTTCACTCCACTACATTTCTATCAAGGTCCTCAATTCAAAAGTCGTTACTGTAGCAGCTTTGAAAATCAGTGGATGATTTTTTTTTTCTTCTCGAAAACGTGATTGGTTTTTTGTAGGTGACAGACAGTCTATCAATAATCACTCTTGTAGGGTCATGTGTCATGAAGTTCAATAATTTCCCAGCATTTTTTAAACACTGATCAGATGGCAAAATGGAAGAAAACGATTCCGCAGCGCAGTGAGCGTACCCATGGCCATACTCCAGTTTTCTGAAAAGGTCAGAGATTCGTTTTGTTTGATAAGTTTGCTTTGTTTGCCTAAAACAAAGCTAAGCACAGCCTTGAAAAACTCGCTGTCCAACCTGCAGAAGCATATTGAGGTATGTACACTTTTAATTTCTTGTGAAAGCTTGAAATTGTCTGTGCTTTAGAGGTAAAGTTTCAGTATGAAGTCTGGTCGGCCAAATGATTTATGGATTTGCCCGCCAAGTTGCCATAGCCTTGTGGATACACCGCTTATGCATAGGTAAGGGTCGAGCGTGAATTCATTTGTAAATGAGTTTAAGAGTTAAATAAGTTAATATCTTGTAACTTTTATATATATTTTTTGTCACCTTGCATAATTACTATAGTTATGTGTAGAGCTGCACGATTAATCAGAAAAAGATCACGATCTCGATTCGAACACCCACACCATCTCTTTCCTAAATGATAACGATTCGTCTGTCTATTTAACCTTTGACAAAAATCACACCAGAACATTCAGATCTGTGTTGGTGCTGCCGCTGAGCCACAGAGAGAGCAGTTATCATCTCTACATGGTTTTGTAACATTCTAAAAGCTCTTTATTCCACAGACACTACAAGCTAGTCAGTGTATTCAGTAGGTTGTTTCAGAGGCATAATGTAAGTATTACATACAACAATGCAACAATAATAAAACAATGTGTTGACATGTAAAAGGAAATTTACTTCTGATACTTAAGCACTTTTAAAAAGCAAGTACTTCTGTACTTTTACTGAAGTAAAAATCTGTCTTTACAAATTTCACTTATAATGGAGTAATATTTGACCAGTATCTGTACTTTCACTCAAGTAATGGAGTTGTGTACTTTGTCCACCTCTGGTTGAATAATTTTGAGACTGGAGAAGTCATTATAAGTTGCATTTTCAGTTGAATTTGGGGAAACCACTTGAAGCATTCATTGTGTTGAACTATTTCAATTGCTTTTGTTTGATTTGTTCATTGCAGACAGCTGAAAGTCTGTAAATTTTGACAATAAACCTGATTTGCCTAACCGATCAAGCAGTTCACAACACATCGGAAAATTCCCCTTGCAACCTGGCAATCTGTGTCTCTGGGTCAGTGAGAGATGGTCTCCACAAGTGACCGGAGTGAGTTGAGCCGCACTTCTTAGACTTAGAGTGGGTATAGAAAAGAATCACCCCCCTTTAAAATAATCATATTTTGTTGCTTTTCAGCCTGAAATGAACACAGACACCATTTTTGTTTTATCCAGCTGTATTTACTCAGTGCAACTTAAAACATCCAAGTGAAAGATATAACACCAACATGTCAGAAATGTTTTTTTTAAAAAACAGAATCACCGAGTTGGAAAAAGGATCACGCCCCAAAAAATTGATCTGCAGTACGTGATTGTCCCATTAATCAAAAGTTTCTTACCATCAACCAATCACTGTTGTCTGCCATGTTCTTCGACTTTCCGTGTTGTTGTTCCGACTTGCGTTCACATGAATTTTCTCAGTTGGGAAATTATTTTTCCGATTATTCCGACACCACATGAATGCAGTATAATTTAACTAGCGATCACGTGCGCTGATTATGTTTCTTACATCCGTTTCGGAGCACCAGAGGGCAAATAATTCAATCGACAGCTCAGGCACCGAAATGAGGCACCGAAATCTGCATTCTGATTCGGTCCAGTACATACAGTCATATAGGTACTGGTGCAATATTGGCACTGGGTTTCGGTACCCAAACCTAGCGTCGACCCATCCTTGCTTTTGAAGGACTAGGTCTTTTTTGGAGGCTCCGTATATACTCTGATTAAACGATTGCCTCACCTGTTTCACATCACCTTCTTATTTCAACTTGTCACACTGCTACTAGTCCTAAATTGCCCCTGTCCTAACTTTTTTGGAACATGTTGCATGCATCAATTTCAAAATAAAAAAAAACTATGCAGTTGATTAGGTAAAACATCAAATATCTGGTCTTTGATTTGATTTTTTGTTTAAATACAAGTCAAAGTACATTTACAAATCATTCCTCTTTGTTTTTATTAGCATTTTCCATACTGTCCCAACTTTTTCAGAATTGGGGTTGTATATATATATATATATATATATATATATATATATATATATATATATATATATATATATATATATATATATATATATATAACAATTTTTGTAATTTTGCTTCTGTAAACCATTACAATGGATTTGAAATGAAGCAATCAAGATGTGATTGCAGTGTATACTTTCAGCTTCAATAAAGGGTTCACCAAAAATATTGCATTAACTGTTTAGGAATTACAGGCTTTTTTTTTTTTTTTTTTTTTTTTTTTTTTTTTAAACAAAGCCCCCCCATTTTCACAGGCTCAAAAATAATTGGACAATTGACTGATAAGCCAATTTCATGACAAATTAAGGATATAAAAGTTCTGGAGTTGATTCCAAGTGTTGCATTTGCATCTGGTAGCTGTTCATGGGAACTCTCAATATGCGGTCCAAAGAGGTGTCAATGCAAGCAAAGACAGCCATTATTAGTCTGAAAAAACAAAACAGACCTATCAGAGAGATAGCAGAAACTTTAGAAGTGGCCAAATCAACAATTTGGTACGTTCTTAAAAAGAAGGACTGGCAAATTCAGTAACACCAAAAGGCCTGGAAGATCAGAGAAGACAACTAAAGTGGATGTATGCAGAATTCTTTTCTTGTTGAAGAAAAACCCCTTCACAACATCTAGCCAAGACAAGAACACTCTGGAGAAGGTATGCATATCTTTGTCAATGTCTACAATCATAAGACATCTTCATGTATGTAAATACAGATGGTTTACGTCAACCATTGGTAACACTCAAGAACAGAAAGGCCAGATTTGTTATGGAACAACCGTCCAATTAGTGTTCGGGACTTAGACACAGTCTCACAGTTGCCCTCACATCGTCAAGTATTTACTTGCCACGGTCACAACTGTACTTCTCAGTATAGATGGATAATGACCAAAAACATACAGCGAAAGCAACCCAAGGGCTTCTTAAGGGAAAAAAATTTTCTTAAATGTCCAATGACCTTAACCCAACTGGGCATGTGTTTCACTTACTGAAGACAAAACTGAAGGCAGAAAGATCCACAAACAAGCAGCAACTGAAGGCAGCTGCAGTAAAGGCCTGGAAAAGCATCTCAAGGGAGGAAACTCAGCATTTGATGATATCCATGGGTTCCAGATTTCAGGCAGTCATTGACTGCAAAGGATTTGCATACAAGTATTAAAAATAATCCTAACATTTATGATTATGTTCGACTGTCCAATTACTTTTGATCCTGTGAAAATGGAGGGACTCTATAAAAATGGCTGTAATTCCTAGACGGTTAATCCAATATTTTTGATAAACCTCTTGAATTAAAGCTGAAAGTCTACACTTCAATTACATATTGATTGCTTCATTTCAAATCCATTGTAGTGGTGTACAGAGGCATACACACACACACACACCAGTCAGCCATAACATTAAAACCACTGACAGATGAAGTGAATAGCACTGACAGCAAGTAAATAGTCAGTCTTCGAAGTTGGAAGTTGTGATGGAAGTAGGAAAAACAAGCAAGTGCAAAGATCTGAGCTACTTTGACAAGGGCCAAATTGTGATGGCTAGGCTAGTGGGTTAGAGCATCTCCAAAACCGGTGAACTGGCACAGGGTCATGTCCATGGTCAGCCCATCTGGTCTGATCCCACAGAAGAGCTACTGTAGCACAAATTGCTGAAAAGGTTAATGCTGGCTATGATGGAAAGGAATCAGAACACACAATGCATTGCAGCTTGCTGCGTATGGGGCTGCATTGCTGCAGACCGGTCAGAGTGCCCATGCTGACCCCTGTCCACCAGTGATAGTGCCTACAATGGGCACGTGAGCATCAGAACTGGCCAATGGAGCAATGGAAGAAGGGGGCCTGGTCATGTGGATGGCCAGGTGCATGTGCATTGCTTACCTGTGAAAGAGATGGCACCAGTATGCACTATGGGAAGAAGGCACACCAGCAGAGGCAATGTGATGTTTTGGGCAATGTTGGGAAACCTTGGGTCCTGTCATTCATGTGAATGTTACTTTGACATGTATCACCTACCTAAACATTGCTGCAGACCAAGTACATCCCTTCATGGAAATGGTATTCCCTAATGGTAGTGGCCTCTTTCAGCAGGATAATGCACCCTGCCACACTGCAATAATTGTTCAGGAATGGTTTGAGGACCATAAAGAGTTCAAGGTGTTGACTCGGCCTCCAAATTCCCCAGATTTCAATCCAGTCAAGCATCTGTGGGAGGTGCTGTACAAACAAGTCCAATCCATGGAGATCCCATAGAGGCCTCACCTTGCAACTTACAGGACTTAAAGAAGTAGAATCTTTAAAATAGTTGAATGAGTTTCAGAGTTTCTTAGTATTTGGTATGCCCCTTTTTTTGCTTTAATGACTGTGCATTTGAGCTGGCATGGACCCCACAAGTTTGGGCAAAACCTTATGATCCATTTTAGATCAAATCCATTGGAGTGTCATCTAAATAAAGAGATTGAGCATGAGGAAAATGTGAAATTTTTTACAAAGCAGTTAAAATCACAAATTTGCTTTCATTTAAATAGGACCTAGAAATAATAAAATCTTGAATATTTTTAATATTCAAGATTTTACTTTCTTTGGACCCCACTATGTACAGCCGTGGCCAAAAGTTTTGAGAATGACACAAATATTAATTTTTACAAAGTCTGCTGCCTCAGTTTTTATGATGGCAATTTGCATATACTCCAGAATGTTATGAAGAGTGATCAGATGAATTGCAATTAATTTCAAAGTCCCTCTTTGCCATGAAAATGAACTTAATCCCAAAAAAACGTGTCCACTGCATTTCAGCCCTTCCACAAAAGGACCAGCTGACATCATGTCAGTGATTCTCTGGTTAACACAGGTGAGAGTGTTAACGAGGACAAGGCTGGAGATCACTCTGTCATGCTGATTGAGTTAGAATAACAGACTGGAAGCTTTAAAAGGAGGGTGGTGCTTGAAATTATTGTTCTTCCTCTGTTAACTATGGTTACCTGCAAGGAAACACGTGCAGCCATCATTGCTTTGCACAAAAAGGGATTCACAGGCAAGGATATTGCTGCTAGTAAGATTGCACCTAAATCAACCATTTATCGGATCATCAAGACCTTCAAGGAGAGAGGTTCATCTGTTGTGAAGAAGGCTTCAGGGCGCCCAAGAAAGTCCAGCAAGCGCCAGGACCGTCTCCTAAAGTTGATTCAGCTGCGGGATCGGGGCACCACCAGTGCAGAGCTTGCTCAGGAATGGCAGCAGGCAGGTGTGAGTGCGTCTGCATGCACAGTAAGGCGAAGACTTTTGGAGGATGGCCTGGTGTCAAGAAGGGCAGCAAAGAAGCCACTTCTCTCCAGGAAAAACATCAGGGACAGACTGCTATTCTGCAAAAAGTACAGGGATTGGACTGCTGAGGACTGGGGTAATGTCATTTTCTCTGATGAATCCCCTTTCCGATTGTTTGGAGCATCTGGAAAAAAGCTTGTCCGGAGAAGAAAAGGTGAGCGCTACCATCAGTCCTGTGTCATGCCAACAGTAAAGCATCCTGAGACCACTCATGTGTGGGGTTGCTTCTCAGCCAAGGGAGTGGGCTCACTCACAATTTTGCCTAAGAACACAGCCATGAATAAAGAATGGTACAAAAACATCCTCAGAGATCAACTTCTCCCAACCATCCAAGAACAGTTTGGTGAAGAACAATGCCTTTTCCAGCATGATAGGGCACCTTGCCACAAGGCAAAAGTGATAGCGAAGTGGCTCGGGGAACAAAACATCGACATTTTGGGTCCATGGCCAGGAAACTCCCCAGACCTTAATCCCATTGAGAATTTGTGGTCAATCCTCAAGAGGCGGGTGGAGAAACAAAAACCCACAAACTCTGACAAACTCCAAGCATTGATTATGCAAGAATGGGATGCCATCAGTCAGGATGTGGCCCAGAAGTTGATTGACAGCATGCCAGGGCGAATTGCAGAGGTCTTGAAAAAGAAGGGTCAACACTGCAAATATTGACTCTTTGCATAAACTTCATGTAATTGTCAATAAAAGCCATTGACACTTATGAAATGCTTGTGATTATACTTCAGTAACAGTAACATCTGACAAAAAGATCTAAAAACACTGAAGCAGTAGACTTTGTGAAAATTAATATTTGTGTCATTCTCAAAACTTTTGGCCACGGCTGTATATCAGTGTATATATTAAAACGGTTTTGAAAAAATATCTATGTGGTTAATTAGCTTGATTTCACAACAAACTTATGAGAACCTTTAACTGAAGTTTATTCTAAGAAAATTTAAAAACCTTTGGAAAAAAAATTCTTTTAACAAAATCATATGTCACAATTACTGGCACCCAACCCAGCAGTTAGGATTTTGTGCAACCTCCCTTTGCTAACATAAGTAATGAGCTTCTGCCTGTAATGCTTGATGAGCGCAACAGGATTCAGAGCAAACTCCTCAATACATAATCTATCCAGATTAGGGTTGCAACGGTATGAAATTTTCACGGTATGATAACAGTCTTGGAAAATATCATGGTTTCACAGCCTACAGTATTACACAATTTTTTTTAAATTAATTTTTTAAAAATTAAGTTACAATCACCTTTAAAGGAATGAAAACAGAAGGAGTTTTTTGGTTGAACAAACGCTTTATTATAATTGAAACCATTTTTTAATGGAAGTATGTATAAAAAATAAAATAAAATATATTTATTTTATTTTATAAATAAAATAAATAAGAAATCTCCCATTTGAACAAAAGAAATTGGGAAGAAATAACTAACAGGACCTGCTGTGGCTTTGTTTGGAACTATAATTCTTTGGTGAAAGAACAAAAATAGACAATATTGAATCTAATATGTAAGTCACTTAATATGAACTTGTTTTTTACGTTAGCATAGCATGTTAAACTAACTACTAAATTAAAAATAACATCAGCTGTGTGAGCTTTTAAAATAATGTCCTATGATTATTAACATATACTGTAGGTGCGCAACAGTGCAGCCAGACTGCTCCTGTGTGTACCTTTAACTCACTCTCACACACACACACACACACACACACACACACACACACACACACACACACACACACTCAGATCAGGGTTAGTAACCATGTTTACATCCATGTATTTTTATGCGAATTTTAAAATGTGGCATAATAAAACACTGGATGGGAACACCAGATGCGAATAAAATCTCAAAAATGTGTGTAAAAAATAATGTATACACTCAACTGAGGTGGATAAGTTTTTATTCAATAAGAAGACACGCCCATAGACTACGATGGAAACACACTTAGTGATTGTGGACTTGTACAGCGCGATGGCAGTGTGTTTTTCTGTGGGAACTGGGGCGCGGTGGGGCTCATAACTGGACTAACCAGAGGACCAGTCTCGCTGCACAGCATCTCAAATGTTGTTTTTGTCATTCTGAAGTGCCTGAGCCAAAGTCTGTAACTGAAATGATTTGGGTATAATTACCAAATATCAGACATCTGCCTCCAATCGCAAGATAACATGAGGTTTGTGATAGTATTTCGTCTGCATGCTCTAAAGTCATTTATTATATTGGAAAAAAGGTTTCAGCACCTTCCATTTGGATTGATATTTTGCGCCAGTTTCCCCAGAAGTGACTATTTTGTTCTCTTGAACACATGGGATGGAAACGGTACTCACGTTTTTTCGTAAGGAATTAAAGTTATAAACAGGACATATCCCTTGATCTGCATGGAGGGACTTTTTTTTTTCTTTTTTTGCAAACTGGATATCCGTCCTCGAGGACACCCCCCTTTTGTTTTTGGGATATCTAAAGTAATCCCACGCTGCTGATTTTAATTTATTTTTCGGTGGGGGATGGAGATTGGTCATAACAGCTTCGCTTCTATCTGACATTTTCTCCACTGTATGTGTGTGTGTGGAGTAGATCTGCAACAAATAATCAATAAAATCGATAATAATCGATTATGGAAATCATTGTCAACGAATATCATTATTGATTAGTTAGTCTGCGTGCTGCACGGGGTACATTTACTCATTATGTTCATCGGAGAGTAAATACTAAAGTTGTGTCCCAGATGACATACTATACACTTACACTATGCACTGTGTACTCTACTATCTGGCGTATAAATTTTAGAAGAATAGTATAATCTCAAATGAAACACTAGCGTTTTTTTTTACTAACCGGAAGTATAAGCAGTCTCCCAGTCTATGGCATATGACAATCAAATGCACGTAATACGACGCCACTAGCTTTAGCAGAATACCCACAAGAATAAATGTCTTTAGTTTACTGTTTATGTCAATGTTACCTCTTATGCTCAGCATGACATCAGTCACCATCAGACAGAGGCGTATTGTCACAGTGACAATGGAAAAAAAGTGTGCAACCCACTAAGGCATGGGAGCATTTTATATTAAATGCTGCGAAGATGACTGTAACCTGCAAACTTTGCAAAGCGGAGTTTATGTAGCACAGAAGCATGACATCCAAAATGCTACACTGTAGGGTTGTCAAAAGTACCGGTACATCGGTAGCAAGTCGGTACTAAAAAAACAAAAAGTTGACGGTGCCAGATTTTCACAAGTACCGGTAGTACTGAGTACCGGGTCAACCCGGTACTGATGTGCTGTGTGACAGGTGGTCGGTCGGGAACTTTTCATAGGTGCACCGTGCAGTTATGGTAGCGGTTGCATTATGGATGTTGTAGTATAGTTTAATTCAAGTGTAGAATGGCAAAAAACATCCTCGTTTTTGTTTACTTAATGGTTAGCATACGCGCGTGTAACGCTAATACGGTCATGTGTCCTTATTAAACATTTAATTCTTTTAAAAACATCCGCAGACCGCCGCGTTGTTAAGTGTAAAACTATGCCATGTACACAGCTGCTGTGTTTATGTAGTCACTCATACGATATATCTTTGGAAAGCTAAGATTCTTGTGCTTCGATTGATATAATCCAACACTTACAAAACTGAGGCAACTCACCTATGAAGCCTCATAATAGTCCACTGATCCATAACATCCCCACAAAAACAGTCTTCACTGGCAAAGGTCCAAACGATCCAATTAAGTAAAAATATTGAGTCCAAAACACATTATTACATCAATAAATACCCACAGACTATTGCTGAGTCATTTCAAATTATAGGCAGATGAGCCTAATCTTTCAGGTTTTCTCTGTTATAACTCCGGTTCACTTTCAGCTCTTCAGTTTAAAAGTCTGTGTGTAAAGATACCTAACGAGTGGCAAGTGTTTCGTTTCAGAGATTTATTTACATAGTTTGTATTTTTTGCTTGTAATTTATTTAGTTATTATTTACTTGAAGGGAAAAAAACCTAAGGCCAAAACTTAAAGCATTTTTCAGAAATACTTGAAATATACAAATACATTTGTTTTCATTTAATATTTAACTTTATAAATAGGAAGTGTGTTCAATTATGGCATATTTTTGTGTTTTGCATGCTTGTAATTTCTGTTTATTTATTTTTAATACTTTTAATTACTTGTGGAAAAAAACTTGAAACACTGACATACTTGGCATTGTTTTTTAAAAAATATATTTTATATTGATATTTAACTTTATTAATAAAATAGTGTGTTGTTCAATTAGCATTTTTTGTGTTTTGCTTTGGTACCGAAATTGGTACCGAGTACCGTGGAATTTTACTGGTATTGGTACCAAATACTGAAATTTTGGTACCGTGACAAGCCTAGTACACTGCATATGAAATTGGTGCTAGTTGCTTAAGAGGTTCAATTTAAATCAAGTCTATTGTCATAATATACTTTATTTGCGGGCTTGCAGTGTAAATTCTGCTGTTTATTATAACGGGAGCGATCTATTTGTGAGAGGCCGTGTTGCTCCTCACTCACAATGTAGATGTGGTGATAAACAGTGGTGGTGCAAGATCTATAATCTCAAATTAAAATGGTATGATCAAAGTAAACATAAGTAAAACAATATGTGAGTAACAGAAACCATAAGGGGCAGTGAATGTGAGATTTCAGTGAAAATCTCTTTTGTTTTATGCCCAAAATGCTTTTTGGGCATAAAACAAAAGCTCAAACTGAAGTTTGTGGATTTTTTTTTTTAATAAACGAAAAAATGGTATCGAATATTGGGGTTTTTTCATCCAAATAACAGATTCATCAAAAAAAATAAAAAAAATCATCCGATTAATAGATTATGAAAATAATCATTAATTGCAGCCCGAGACAGGTCTAACAATGATCTGAGCCAAATTTGGTGAAGATTAGACAAAATTTGAAGGAGAAGCAGCAAAAATGGCAGTTGGTTGTAAGCATTTTTAGCATTTTTTGTTATTGTAACTTTTGACTAGTAGGAGATAGAGTTGTCACG